>VYZU01070923.1:0-14793 GCA_013401355.1 Ceyx cyanopectus
ATTGGGTAGGAAGAAACCCAGAGGAGCTATTTTGAGAAGGTAAAGAACCTGCTAAACAAACCATTTGATTAAAAGCAATATATGGAAGCAGGGCTGGGAAGTATTGCTTAACCAACTTGCCAGTATTTTGAGAAGATATTACTGTCATAGCAGATAAGGCAGAATCAGTGGATGTAATACATTTAGATTGTCAAAAATGCATTTCACAAGATTCTGCATCTGAGATGAGCAGCCACGATAGCATGAGTCATGGAGTGCTGGAAGAAGGAGGCTGCTGTCTACAAGATGGGTTTAATTGCCCCAGAAAGAGACAGTTAAGCATGGAAACTTTTCAAAAGGAGACAAAAATTACCTTTGAGGGTGGCATATGCATCTTTATTTCTAAATAAAACTCAGGGGTGCATTAGTCAGCAGAATTCAGTTCATTTCAAGGGTACATGCCAAAACTACCTTCTCCATTGCTCACAGCAAGCCAACTCCAACTGGTTTTGAAGCAGATCATACAACATGTATGCATCCTGGAAACATTCAACAGTAGTCACTATACCTTTACAAAATCTATTTTAAGTCAAATAAGCTTGTACATTTCTCTAGAAGAAATCCATGTATTTTCTTCCCAGAGAAGCTTAGGTATGAGGCCCCATTTTTCAGATTCTGGTGTTGGTTTTGAGGAGCAGAGTGGTAGGAATGAACACAAATGAAGGCTCCTGTATTTGCCCCATATCTGTATCTTCTAGAGTCCCACATAACCAGAGTCTTCACCAGGCAAAGCAAGCTGAGGCACAATTCCTCCACAGCCTGCCATGGTTAAGAAGTCCTTTGGAGCCATGAAACATTGCTTCTAGCCTGAGCAACGATAAACAGGAGGAAACCAAATGCTGTTGTGATGTGTTGGCTGGAAAAATATGTACTCTGAACTCCAGGGTGAGTGGTGCTCCCAGCACAGAAAGAGGGTGACTGTCCTAACAACCTTGTGTCTTCAACAGCTCTACCACTCTTTATTTTCTGTCTGAAACAATCCGTGAGATGCCTTCTGGATTCATACCACAGGATCATCTCCTGCTCAACAGAACAAAGACTGATGAGTTATGGACATGACAGCCCAGAAGCAGAAAAACTACAGTTTTCTGCCACTTCCCAATGTCAGGACCTCGCAATGAGTTAAAATGAAACTCCTCGTGCTATTGCTTTGTTTGGAAAAACAGAGCTAATATACTCTGGACATTTCTGAGAATCAGATAGAGAGGAACAGGAAAAACAAAGCAAACAGTTTTGCCTATGTTAACAAAACATTTGGTGACTGTTAATTGTGAAAAATTAGGCCTCTGTATCTTGGAGCAAGCAAGGGCCAACTGAGTTAGTGTCTCAGATCTGATCGGTTCAGCAGTCTCTTAACTGATCACTGGAATTTCTCATATCTTTAGTGAGACATAACTGAATGCAAGTAAGTCTCAGACTAGCTGGCACCAGGCTCATATTAAGTCCTCGGGGACATGTTAATTGCCCAAAGAAAATTAGCTTGGTTGGTGCCGAAGACATCAGTCACTAAAGTGCATTTTCACAGTCCTTTTAAGCCAAGCACAGAGATGGCTGCTGGCAGACATGGGAGTCTCAACTCCCCACATCCCTGGCCGCATATTTCCATCCCTTTGTGGTGNGAAAGAAAGAAAGAAAGAAAGAAAGAAAGAGAGAAAGAGAGAAAGAGAGAAAGAGAGAAAGGAAAGAAAGAGGAGTTTTTCCCTTACTTGAGGTGAATTCTGCAATGCAGACAGAACAATGATGAAAACGTGTATGTGTGTATACACGTAAAAATTCTGCTCAAAAGTTGACATAGTTCACAAACAATAATCACTAACACTGAGACTGGCAAAGCAAGCCTTACATTTTCTACAACTTTAAGAGTCCTGAGAATGCAAAAGCAAGTGGAACATCAATTTTTATTTAAAAAAGAAGACACCATGAAACTGCAGATTAGTATATACAATATTGGGTAGGAAGAAACCCAGAGGAGCTATTTTGAGAAGGTAAAGAACCTGCTAAACAAACCATTTGATTAAAAGCAATATATGGAAGCAGGGCTGGGAAGTATTGCTTAACCAACTTGCCAGTATTTTGAGAAGATATTACTGTCATAGCAGATAAGGCAGAATCAGTGGATGTAATACATTTAGATTGTCAAAAATGCATTTCACAAGATTCTGCATCTGAGATGAGCAGCCACGATAGCATGAGTCATGGAGTGCTGGAAGAAGGAGGCTGCTGTCTACAAGATGGGTTTAATTGCCCCAGAAAGAGACAGTTAAGCATGGAAACTTTTCAAAAGGAGACAAAAATTACCTTTGAGGGTGGCATATGCATCTTTATTTCTAAATAAAACTCAGGGGTGCATTAGTCAGCAGAATTCAGTTCATTTCAAGGGTACATGCCAAAACTACCTTCTCCATTGCTCACAGCAAGCCAACTCCAACTGGTTTTGAAGCAGATCATACAACATGTATGCATCCTGGAAACATTCAACAGTAGTCACTATACCTTTACAAAATCTATTTTAAGTCAAATAAGCTTGTACATTTCTCTAGAAGAAATCCATGTATTTTCTTCCCAGAGAAGCTTAGGTATGAGGCCCCATTTTTCAGATTCTGGTGTTGGTTTTGAGGAGCAGAGTGGTAGGAATGAACACAAATGAAGGCTCCTGTATTTGCCCCATATCTGTATCTTCTAGAGTCCCACATAACCAGAGTCTTCACCAGGCAAAGCAAGCTGAGGCACAATTCCTCCACAGCCTGCCATGGTTAAGAAGTCCTTTGGAGCCATGAAACATTGCTTCTAGCCTGAGCAACGATAAACAGGAGGAAACCAAATGCTGTTGTGATGTGTTGGCTGGAAAAATATGTACTCTGAACTCCAGGGTGAGTGGTGCTCCCAGCACAGAAAGAGGGTGACTGTCCTAACAACCTTGTGTCTTCAACAGCTCTACCACTCTTTATTTTCTGTCTGAAACAATCCGTGAGATGCCTTCTGGATTCATACCACAGGATCATCTCCTGCTCAACAGAACAAAGACTGATGAGTTATGGACATGACAGCCCAGAAGCAGAAAAACTACAGTTTTCTGCCACTTCCCAATGTCAGGACCTCGCAATGAGTTAAAATGAAACTCCTCGTGCTATTGCTTTGTTTGGAAAAACAGAGCTAATATACTCTGGACATTTCTGAGAATCAGATAGAGAGGAACAGGAAAAACAAAGCAAACAGTTTTGCCTATGTTAACAAAACATTTGGTGACTGTTAATTGTGAAAAATTAGGCCTCTGTATCTTGGAGCAAGCAAGGGCCAACTGAGTTAGTGTCTCAGATCTGATCGGTTCAGCAGTCTCTTAACTGATCACTGGAATTTCTCATATCTTTAGTGAGACATAACTGAATGCAAGTAAGTCTCAGACTAGCTGGCACCAGGCTCATATTAAGTCCTCGGGGACATGTTAATTGCCCAAAGAAAATTAGCTTGGTTGGTGCCGAAGACATCAGTCACTAAAGTGCATTTTCACAGTCCTTTTAAGCCAAGCACAGAGATGGCTGCTGGCAGACATGGGAGTCTCAACTCCCCACATCCCTGGCCGCATATTTCCATCCCTTTGTGGTGGCAGCATAAATGGCAAGGATAGGAAACTGATCTGACCAAAAAAATACTGTAGCCAAAGAATCATCATCAGATCAGCTCCTGGAAGATTAACTCTGTAGAAGCAAGCTCCTATTTGCACAGAGAACCACTTCTAGAGAAAGATGTATTTTCCAGGCAGGATTAGGAGGCTGAAGCTCCCACTCCAGCTGCCTGGTGTGTGCAGCACAACATCCCAGGTCATATGATGGAAGGATGGTCATCTTATGACCAAGCTCAATATATAGAAGGAAGAACTGTGTAACTTGAGGCTCATATCACTCATGTTCCCACTCAGACTAGTAACACGTCCATGATTATTGGAATCATGAGGATACAAGGAGCAGCAGAACCTATTGCATCAGCCTCCAAGTACTTCTGTTCTATAAGGACTGTATACATGACCAGATATCCACTATACTACACTTGCCCTCACATTATCCAGACAGTAGCCACAATTTCTCTGCAACATGCATTCAAAATGAATTGTATATATTCACTCACTTGGAAGACAGAATTTCACAACCAGCCTTCAGATGCCCTATTTTAGACCAAAAGATGGGGAATACCCAGACTAATGCTATGAAGAGAACTTCACAAACACATTCCCTGCTTCCATACACTTTTTAAACAGACCAAATGAATGATGACAAAAACTTCAAATATTCTCAACATCATTTGATCTGCCTCACACTAATTTAGTAAGGTATTTCATGATGACAACTGATTTTCTTACTGGACGACTATCAGGAAATCAGCTGAATCCCACAACAGTGATGCATTTGGAGAACTATTCTCCTGTTCTCTGACACTAGTTCTGTTCCTACGGCTCTTGCACACACTGTTAGCACCTCTGACAGTGGTTGTTCAGCTGCTTTCAAAGGCTGTTGATTCACACCCTTAACTTCTTCACCAGCATTTTTTTTTCCCTTCATTTCACTTTATTCCCAGAAAAGTGCATTTGTATTTTTTCCCATGTTACCAGTATTGCTCTCATATTACAGCACATGCTCTTACAAATTAAATTTTAGCAGCTAGTCTAACTGTGATTAAAGCAACAGTTTGTCCCATGATTTTTACCCCCTTTGAAACTCACTACCAGGATGAAAACCCACATCTAAATTACGAGACAAGCTGCAAATCCAAAATGAGTATCCACCCCAGGAACTCAGTATTTATTATTTGTGCACATCTATCACAAGTACTTTTTTTCCATAAAATGTGGCATTTGTACTAAATCAATTAATCAGCATAAACATAACTTTACCAATGCCTTGTCAGTATGAACTGTGATGAACTGTTAAAAAAAAAAAAGGGCAACTTCTCCATTTTTACCAGCAGTGTTCATGCAGGGATCAAAAAGGGCCATCTTTATTTTTGGGACAACATTTACAACTCTGCGTAAGACCTCAATTTAAAATATGTTGTTGGAAACTGATATTTCTCCTGTAAAGAAGCAGAGAAATCACCCCAGAATCAAGGGGTGGCAGGGAAGGGCCCAGAGGAGTGAATGTGGGAGATGAAGACTAAGGAAAAGGTGCAGTATGACCCATGGGTAATAACAAAGGGGGCGAAGATAGGGAATGATAAACAGGGAGGTAGTGATAAGCCTTTTTTTGGTCTTTTAAGTAATGACACTGTAAGTCTCATGCAAAAGCTTGGGAAGATTTTGTTAATTTGCTAATAGCCAGAAGCCAAGATGGGGGCTGGGAGAAGATGAGGCTGATTACTCTGCATTATTTCTATGACCGTGCTGATCTTTGGGACAAAATGCTTCCCGGTAGAAATCTGGAGTGGATTACAAGATTACTCTGCTGTGTCCTTCTCCTGGTTAGTCACTCCTCAGGGCTAAAGGGTAATACCTTATCTTACTATTTCTTTTTTAATCATGAAAAATCCTATCTCTCCATTCTGCTGCCTCGTATCAGGCAGCTGACTTTCTGGAGGAGTATAAGCAACAAAAACTTTCTCCAGCTTTAGTCACCTCCAGCCTCCTCAGCCACTAGCAGAAAAGGATAAGGAAAAGAAGATCTGAGCACAGGGAGCCTGAGCTGGCTGACTGCACAGGGGTTGCTGCTGCAGAGCCTTCTGAAAACAAGCAGCAGAAATTTGTCATGAACAGATCTTAAGTAACAACTGTTTCATCCTTGGGTAGGAGGACAACTGTGAGACCCACAGCAGCTCTGCTCCATGGCGGGACAGCACGAGGAGCAAGAGAGCCAGGCGAAAGGCATCACCTTCACAGGGCTCAGCAGGGATCTCCAGTAGTTTTTATTGGAAGGGAGGGAAACAGGAGAATGGGAAAATACCTGGAAACTAATTGAATTATATTAGCTCTGATACTTGCTCTTTCTTTATCTTAACCATCCCAGAGACAGCTGCTGCTGCTTTGTTTGTCAGAAGGACTTCTTATCTCTCTGAGGTGCGGTCCTAGCAGAGGCATAAAGCACACAGACATAAACACACATAAACAAACCCCCCTCTCCTTCATCACCAGAGGCACAACACTACCTACACAACTCCAAGGCAGTAACTTGTCTGGTCAAGTCTCAAGGTGGAGCTGATTAACTCCTGCTAATATGGCTCAGATTCAAATTGTAACCTGCAGGACACCACCCTACTGGGATTTAATGTATTCCTACCTTACTACTCTTTGTGTTCACCATACCTCTGAAAAATTAAAGCTCACAGCACAGGTCTAACACACAGGGATATCCATCCATCTCCAGCACCCCCACATAACACCACCAAGATTTTCCTAAGCACCATATTCACCATATCAAAAACTGCTTCGTGTTCCATTTTGAAAAGTACATGCCTGATGTAGCCTTCTTGAGAGAGACACAAAATTCAGAGTTTTCTGCTAAACATCCATGCTATTTGCTGTCACTAAAGAGTAGAGTGGAGTTCTACAGAGCATAGCTATGGATTGAACAATACAAATCAATGATGATGATGATGATCAGAGAATCACAGAATGTGCCTAGCCCCTTCTGTATCCCAGCTCTGGAGGTACATGGGTACAGAGGGAGACACAACCACTGCTGCTTCCAGTTTATAAGGGAGTATCAAGCTCAAAGAAGAACCCCAGTTCTAAGTCCCCCCAAGTACAGATGTTGCTAGCACCCAGGCTGATGCTCTGCTATGAAGCAGTGATGCAACCAAAGTATCAATCATTTGCTTTGAAAACTGGAGGTTCAAAAATACTGAAAAGTGAAGTTTGTGATCGTGTCTGTTTTTATTCAGTAACTGTGGAAGGACTCAGAAGGAAAGAGAGGAGAAGGCAGTTCTGGAGATGGTAGAGTGGGAACAATGCACATGGTTAACACCAGACACCCCAGTTCCCTCCAGTGAGAGACAGGCCTTCCATGTGGTGGAAACAGCATATGTGACAGAAGTAGCACCAGGGCAATATCAAGTCTTATCTCTGCACCATATGCAGCAGACCTCCTTGGTTTCAGCAAAGAAATCTGTTCTCTGCAGGCACTTCTTGTGTGTAACAGAGTATTTACATAATACACTTTGTAAATAGCTAACTACAGTAACTATACCAAGCCCATCATTTTGGATTTTCCTTGGTTTTCCTTACACTTTTATGCACATGTTAAAGAAGAAAAAAAAGAAAAAAAAAAAGAAAAAAAGAAAAAAAAAAAAGAAAAAAGAGGTTATAAAATAACTTTTGCTTATTTTTATTCTTTGAATAGTCATTTACTTCAATACAAACTGGAAAATTAAATGCAACTTCTACAAGGTCTTTTCTGAATCTCTGCCTGCTGACTGCTTTTTCCATTTCTTCATCCAAGTTAATCCTTCTACCTAATATTTTCTGTCTGTGACCCGAAAAAGCAGTGCTTCTGTGGGAAATTGCTTTTATGTGTAAGAAGAAATCTATACAAGTCAAATATATCAGGGGGACTACCTTTTTAACTCAGCACATATACACAAAGAATGGAGCTTCACAGAACTACTGTAAGTGTTCCCATTCAAAACCTGGACCACCACCTGCCTGGTAGGAACTACATACAACATCCCAGGAACGGGTGTAGCCCAAAACACAGGCAGCTTTTCATGCTTGCAATGACAACCACAGCTCTACGTGTGACAAATTCCTCAGCATAAACCAGCTATTCTATCAATTTTCCATGCAGCACCAAATGAACTTCTTAAACTCCTCACCTGACACCGTCTCTTAAGCGCACCTTCTAGTTAGACTGTTGATGTGTGTGTTTAATTTGTACACTACTAAGTAAAGAAAACATCTGAAACCATAAAAAGACATTACTGACATCTGCTCAAACAGAATATTGAGCCTAAGGTATCATTTCAAACAGAGATGGAGTTGCATTTGAGAAATATTTTCAGTATTGTGCTATAGCTTCACTTAGATTCATAAATGAATATTGAAGCTATTCTATAATAACAATTTAAATCCAAAGTAATTATGCCATGTAAGTAAAAAAATATAGCGACACTTGGTTTGGAAGACAGAAACTTAAGGAAAAATAATGTCTTAAGCACATCCTAAAAGTTTTATAAAGGTTCAGCCATAACATACTTAAAAGGGCTTCTTCCCTCCAGTTCCCCCTGACATCTCCACACTACACTGCACATCATTTGTGGTCCTTTTGCCAAGATCCATTTCATACAGCTTGTTATGTACATAAAAACAATTTGGGATGGTAAACAAAAAAGCAATTACTATGCTGTTAATTGTAATTGGTAAGAAAAAATGATGATGTACACACTCTCAGTGTACCATTCCTTCAGCATGGAATCCCATTACAATCCTCTTGGTTATTTCAGCACACAATTCAGATAAAACATTGCTTTCCTATATGTCATGATTTACAAATCAAAAGTAAAAATGTACATCTAAGAAACTCAGTCTCAGCTGAAAATTTCAAGTCTTTCTTATGGATGATCTCCAATAGAAAAATCATGTTCCAAATATAACATGTAATTACCACCCAGCCATTTAAAGTACTTATCTTTGAATCTGAGGAGGGGTTCTTTGTTTATTTTTTTTAATCTTAAGACTTTGTAATTATTGTTTTGGCATCCAAGAATTCCAACAGTTGGCAAGGTGCTGCCAAAAGATCATCTCTTGCAAGGTGCTCAGCACCCTCCTTTCCAAGAAAATCAGCATTCAGCTGACTCTGGCAACACTTTATATCACCTTTGCTGTGCTATGTTTCCTCTACACCTCAGTTCCTTTTACGTAAAAATCAGAATGAAAGTCCTGTCTCCAAAATAAATAGCATTAGCTGAATAATACAGAAAAAATAGGGAGGCAGGTCCACAAAGCCTATTCTGTGTGCAAGAACCCATACTGACAAAGGGCTTCCTGCAGTATCAACCCATTGCTTCCACACTGCAAGGCTGAGAGAACTCTCAACAGCCCCTGCAAAACCCCCTTTGAGCTGCTTTACAGCATCACAGCACCTGGCAAGAATCAAGAGCACTGTAGAAGAGGTGCTGAGGTCTCTTATGTTTCAAGACTGTATTATTTATGGATCACCAGATTTACTTCTGAACCACACAGACCATGAATGGGATCTAGAAGATTTTATGAAAAACAAACAAACAAACAAAAGATGAAGCATCAATAAAAAATAAGAATAAAAAAGCAGGCACAGAATATTTTAAAACACGCTCTCATTAGGCAGTATTGCACATGAGCTTCCCCAGTGCGTGTGAAAGGTAAATGAAATCTAACACTGGGGGATTTCTCAGCGAGCTGCGCCCGTGCTCAGAGAGACATTCTGCTGTTTTAACGCCACATCACCCCACAGAAATAGCACCAAATTCTCATATTCACTGAAAGAAACAGCAGAATAAAAAGCAACGAAGAAAACCAGAAGTGAAATGATGTCGGGGCTCCCTCCCTGGCAGAAAGGCAGCCTCCCGAGCTCCTCGCAGGGTCGGCCCCCTCAGGCCGTTCCGCAGCCTCCCCAAGGTGTGTTTCTAGCCCGGGGACAGGCCTGCGCACGGCCTGTTTACCACGGTTATGGTAGCAGTTCTCAGCAGTCCACCGAGAGTTCTAGGAAACGGCCCCTGTTATTTTACTCTGGGTCAATGTCAGCTCATGTCAGGCAGTAAAGATCACACAGGACAGCTCGCTCCATCTCGCAGTGCTGGCCGGAGGCCTCAATGGGAGAGGGAAAGGGAGCGAGCTGCGAGTGGGCGGAGAGCCTTCCCAGCACTCTACCAACCACCGCACGGGGAATTATGATAAACACCACTCTGGAAACCAGATACAACAGTACATTGTGTTCTTCTTCGGAAAAACAACTAGACTTCGGCTCACTTAAAGTAAACAGTTAATCCTGTTTATCTTTTTTTTTTTTCTTCTTTCTTGATGAGTTGTTAACAGAACAATCTCTTCTGCAAAGCAAGTGAGAGATCCGTCCCTTCAATTCATACTTACTTCTTTTCTTCCTTCAAGAAAAAAAAGATCAATCTGATATGTAAACTTTCTACTATCGGCAAACAGTGTGGAATAACAATCTTTCTTGGCTGAAACTGACTTAACAAAGCGATGCCAGAACTGAATGAAACCTTTCCCTCACTTACATATTTTATTTTGGAAAACTGAAGTTCCAAACAGAGTGTTCTATTCATCCCTTTTAACTATTCCTTTTCTGACAAGAAGCAGCAAAACAGGTTAAAACAAACACACAGAAACCAGCCAGGGGTGGAGGGTGCTGGGGGTGTACAGATCAGCTACATAGCAGGGGGTGGCTGCTCCCAGGTTTTCTCGGGGAGGTGAAATAAGAGGAGTCAGACAAATAGACTGCCACTGAGGTAACAAACTGTTCCTCCTTTCCAAAATATCTGCTTACTGTGCAAATTCGTGATGTCCCTGACTTTCGATATTAAGGGTGATTAATTAGAAAAGCAGATTGAATTGATTATCTTGTTTTGCTGGAGTCACCAGAGTCTACCTATTAACTGCTTCTCAGCTGAGGACTCCAACTCTGTCCACTGAAAGCTACAGGTTTTCCCAAAAGGAATTCTAATTTTTAGCACTCAAGAGTTTAAATAGTTCAGAAAGTCAACAACGAAAGTGTGCTTGACATCCCCAGTCAGTAGAAGTTTGTTGATTTAGCTATTTATAATCATAAAAATACATGATTTGCAAAACTGAACAAGGAGAAGGAAAATATTTCCTTGTTTTATTTTTACTCATCTTGCAAGCTCTGAGATTCTGAGTTTTCTGTGCAACCGATGTCATCAAGGGCAAGCATGTAAATTCAGGACTGGGAATGAAAGTCTGATTTCCAGATTTTATTTTTTTGAATAGTTTACATGCATATTTTTAATGCTTTTTCTGCCTTGAGATCATAATTTATTTTAAAATCTTTTGCAGCAGTTACATCACGCTCATGGGCTCTAAAGTGACAGAGCAGGACAAAGCAATGCTATTTCCAATCACAGAAACTAGGTTGAGGAAGCAGCTACCAGCAGACTGGAGCCAGAGGCCCTGAGGAGGAGCAGCTGCAGGAGTATCCCCCCTAGTCCACTACTTTGCCCACCATGGCCTGCAGCCAAAACTGGAAGAGCCAGAATTGGTAGGTCAGGACTGCTGCTGAACATTTCACCTTGCTCCAGCTGCACCCTGTCATTTAACCCCCTCCCTCCCAGTGCTGCACCTGCACAAGAAAAGCATGGTTGCTCTATTATGATTGTGGGTTTGGCCGGCCAAATCACTTTCACCATGAGGGACAGTCCACAGTGCTATCTATGAAGGACCCAACTTTTGCTGAGGTGCTGCAGCTCTGAGCAGAGTGGTTATGAGCTGCAGGACAGCAGGGAAGGAGCAATGTACTTTGGTAAAACCTCTCTCTTGGGAAGACAGAGGAGAATGTGGCGGTGCTACGGTCTCTGCTGGTTGGAAGAACTGGGTGAAGGAGAAGAAAGCACCAAACTGAAATAATTTAGGGTGCAGTTATAATCCATGTACAAAAGAGGACTCCCTTTGGCTCCCCAAGTTTTGACCACATGGCCACCATCACACCCTCCTTCAGGAGGGAATGTATCAGCCAAGAGGAATGCGGATGAGACTGGAGATCATTAGAGGATGAAGCAACAGCGGGAGCGAAATGTGGAAGGTGAAGAAAACAAAGATCAGGAAGAAATGTTCTCCGATGCTACCTGTTTTCCACTTCCTTTCTTACACCTTATGTTGTCCATATTTCTGGTAGCTAGAGGTTAGGGGGGCAAATGCTGGTCTGTTGTAACACTAATCGAATTCCTTGGATAACCTATAAGCATAACTGATGGTGCACTTTCCTCATCCAGATTTTGTATATCAGAAATTATGGACACAAACGCATGGCTGAAAGGGAAGTGCAGAGGGTAGTAGTTTTCCAATTTGAAAATTTTTTTTTAAAAAAGCAGCTTCATCACCCTTTAAAGCCATTTGAACCTTTCAAAATGAAAAATCCCATTTCCTATTATAGGTCAAGCAAAGCTTTATAAATTACTTTTACATAAGCATCAGGTTTGAGCCATTATCCAAGCCTCACTCAAATCAACATCTTTCCATTGATTTAAATAAGCTTCATTTCATGCCATACAGCAGGGAGAGAAAACACCTGTGCAGCACCACTAAAATTCCTACCCCTTGATTTCATTCAATCATTCATGCAAATTCCATGTTTCTCTTAAAAACTATCTGCACTGAACGCCAATCAAGGATCAAACACTGAAGTTATTTTATGAACATCACACTTACAATTTCCTGTCATTTCGAAGAACTGTTTTTATCAGGATCAAAACTTGGAACACAACACACAATACATAAAAAAGAATCTCAAATTTGCAATATTCTGATTACTATTACTTTTTTTTTAATGTAATAGAGTAATCTTAAAACATGCACTGAGAATCCCCTGCTTCTTCTGTCACTTTGGTTACTTTCAGATGCATATGGAGTTTTCAAATATTGTATGTCCTAGTGGGAAGTGTTGTAAAAGAAATCTCTTCTACAGCATCTTAATCACAATTACCCTGTATAGTTGCTAGTGTTTATTTTATATATCATACATGTAGAATACTCTTTTATTGTAATGATATAATCAGTCATTACACTGTTTTTTTCATGTAATAACCCTGGTTAACTACTGAGAAATTACATGCATAGTATACTTGACTCTGATTTTCTCTTCACCTATAAAAAGAAAACAGTCCTTAAAGCAATAATCTTTAGAATACTTTGTTCTCATTGTTTATATTCCAAAGGAGAGAGGAAAAAAAAAAAAAAAAAAAGAGGACCAAATCTAATAAAAACTACAGGAAGAGTTTAGAGAGACAAAAGATTATCATGTAAACTAGAACTGAATTAGGGCCCTTAGTAAACCTATCTGTTCATGCCAAAAGAGGTGATTTAATATTCTGTGGTTAAGATTCTGGTTTTGTGTTTTATCCAAAAGAATATCAACAATAGCACATTGTTCTCCTACCACTGTGCTGGTGTTGCAGCCTCTGATGTGATTCAGCACAGGCTTGAAGCAGAGCTAAACAGTTTGGATTTCCCTGAGCTGTCACCCACTGCAGGCCAGCAGGAGATACATCATCACAGGCAAGATAACAAGATACCTTTTGTCTTGAACACACACAGTTTCCTGTTGATAGCATCCTCTATTGTCACACTTGTCCTCTTTTTCTTGTGCCACGCTACTTCCCTGACATCTCACAGTACTGCATGGAGGAAGCATTAGGACAGGGACAACTTCTGTGCCTGTAGAGCATCTGATACAAGCCCTGGTCCTCACTGGAGCATCAGTGTCACAAAACAAGATCAAAGCCTTGGTGTGGTCATTTAATCATCAGTCACTGCTGCTTATGCTCCTTAACCACAGGCATTAGGGTTCCTGCAGATATTTTCAGAGCACTCTCAGCTTTGTTTTTTCCTCTCCACCGAGTATGATCTCTTTGCAACAAAGTGTCACAAACCAGCCTGCCCAGCTGGGCCCGTCCCCAGAGCAAAGCATTCAGGAACCATCAGAAGGAGGTTTGAAGGTTGTTTCAAAGGGGGTTCCTTCTGACTGGACATGTGGTATATGACACTGAGAAACACCAGCATATAAAGATGATTAAGGGAGTGGAGCATTTCCCTTATGAGGAGAGGCTGAGAGAGCTGGGGCTCTTTAGCCTGGAGGAGACTGAGGGGGACCTCATCAATGTCTATAAATATGTTAAGGGTGAGTGTAGAGAGGATGGAGCCAGACTGCTCAGTGTCATCCAATGACAGGACAAGAGGCAATGGGTGCAAGTTGGAGCACAAGAGGTTTAGGGTAAACACAAGGAAAAACTTTTTCTCAATGAGGGTGACAGACACTGGAACAGGCTGCCCAGGGAGGTTGTGGAGTCTCCATCTCTGGAGGCATTCAAGACCCACTTGGATGTGTTCCTGGGTGACTTGGTCTAGGTGATCCTGCTCTGGCAGGAGGGTTGGACTAGATGATCTTCTAGGTCCCTTTCAACCCCTAACATTCTGTGATTCTGAGGTTATATTTTGTATACAGGCCACATTTTTCTGCATTATCTGTTGTCATGGGACACATCGTTCATGATGTTATCTCCACTGGTTGGTAATGCCAGACACCCTTGATGTTGGATCACATGACAGTAACTCACATACTCCTGAAGTGAAGCATAAAAAATGCCCAAATTTAAAACATGAGAACACACCAAACTAAATACAAACAAGGCCCTCAAATGATATTCTCAAGAGCAGGAGACAAAATGCCTACATGTTTAAAGAAATGTTATTTCTGAACTGCCATTTTCCAAATACGTTTCCTATGTCCCAGCACTGCAAGAAGTGTGAGAATAGCAACAAGACAAAAATGCAATAAATGAAAAGACAGTAAGTGAATCCCACGTGGAGCAATCTAAACATTTTGTTTTAACAGTTTTAAAAAGCTAAGTTAAAAAATCAAAAATGAAACGGACTTTCTAAACAAATGGTTTCAGAGGAGGAAAATGGCATTGTTTCAACACAGAGCACTTCAGCAATTTCACAATTTTTCAATTGCTTGTACAAGCTTTTCATAAGGAGTTTTCATTTTTTAAAAGATGATCTGACAGAAAATTATTTATTTGAAAAGTTCCCAACCATTTTTCCTAGAA
>VYZU01070927.1:0-14625 GCA_013401355.1 Ceyx cyanopectus
CACCCTGCTCTAGCTGAGATGTTTTTCATGATGATTTTCAGTTACTTTTCTCTTTCTTACAAGGAAGTTTACAATACACACAATCCATACAGCAAATAACATGAGCACTCCAAAGGTTCAGACAAGGATCAGACTGGATGGACAGATGGAAGCAGAGGCTGCAAGCAAGGGATGCTGTTCCTAAAGCGAGTGTGACCCTTGGCCAGACACACCAAGGGAAGTTCTTTTTAAGAAGCTCATTCATTAACTGCCAGGGCTAATGATTTAGATGTCTGCCATGAAGGCAGCTAAGGGTTTTGCAAGTCTAGTAACTGTTGCCTGGCAGTTGAAGGTAAGTATGGGAGGTGTCCGTGCTCCCTTCCACCACTTACATCTCCAGTGGGACCAAAAGTCAAAGGTTTTGGTGTTCAGTCCACTTTGTATTAGGTAGCACACACCAAATAAGAAGCTTGCAGAGATGCTAAAATTATGAAAACCTAGGTTTAACAGCAAACAGAACATGAACAAAGAATATTTCACCATCATTTAATCCTAACCTTGGTTTTACTGAAGACAAACTTCTCTCTAAATATCAAAAAAACCAAGAAAGTTTACCTTTGAAAGCTACAACTCCTGTGAAGACAAACATCTCCCCACCCAGAACAGCTCACAGCATCCCACTGCTCTCATGGATATGCTTGCTACAGGTCTAGTGTATTCACTCTCACATCTTAAAAGGAATAGATTAGAAATATTTTCAGATCATTTCATGCTATGGGGCTTTTACTGTCACAGAAGAACTGACAATCCATGCTCTCTGGCAGACTCTTCTTGGAGGCACACAGGGATGGCTACACACACAAGTTGTAAAGACAGCCTGACTGCATGCTCTGAAAACTAGTTTAACTTCAAAGATAGTCAAACATTGAAGCAGGCTGTCTAGAGAAAGTGTGGAATAGCTGCTTTGAAGGTATTAAAAACTTCTGCTGAATAGCAAACCTGAGCAACTTCTACCCAAGTGGCCCTGTTTTGAGTGGGGGTCTGGACTAGATAATCTCCCAAATCCCTCCTAATCTGCATTGTCCTTATGACTCCACTGAAAGGTGGCTCAGAAGTGGGGGAGTGGGAAATCAACAGTAGCACCTTGTAAAACAATATTTAAACATGCATATACCAGTGCACAGCTTGATGTTTGATTTTTGCCTGTAAAAAATGAGGAAAAGGTTCTAGAAACTCTTTTTATAAAGTTTAAATAGTCTACAAGCCTCCCCCGTGTTGTTCTGTTACATCTCCCTATAGTCAAACTGAGGCTATTTCTCCCCCCCAATGTCAATAGTCAGTGACATCTAATTAACCAAAATTCCAATCTCAAATTTACTTTTCACAAAAAAAACATGTAATTTGCTTTTGCAACTGGAGACTGACAGACCTGTTTAAAATTTTATCAAGTGAACTGTACTGGTCCCAGTATTTTAATAATTTACAGCTGACTGCCAAAACAGGGAGAAGCCATAAACAGCATTTGTTTGATCTATCGAAGGTGAAAGAAGGCAAACATCCAGAGGAGAGGCCAGGGTGATCTAGCAGTAAGAGCAGAGGTTATCAAGGTGTGAAGCACACATCAGTAATGATGCTCCAGATTGTTCCAAGTTTTCCATCCTCCACAGAGTACATCCAGACTCAGAGCCAGGAGGCTTCTCCTGCAGCTGTGCACATGCACTAAAGCTTGTCCTAACACTCCACCTACAGCAAAGAGACAGGAAAATGCAGGGCATTTTTCATAGATTTGTTTGGCACACCAGGAATCAGCAGCAGCTGAGTCCTTGACTCTTCATTGCATTAGTCCTCCAGCAAGAAAGCTTTGGCCCCTACAGAGCCTACAGAGACAGATTTGCATTCTGCTCACAAAAAGTTAAAAACACAGAGTAGTTCAGACACAAGGGATCTCGGGAGGTCTCTAGTCCAACCTTTCATTCAAATGATGAGTCAATATCAAACACAGACCAAGTTGCTCAGGGTTTTGTCCAGTCAGGTCTTGAAAAGCTCCAAGGACACGATGGAGGGTTTGTTCTGTGCAGTTGTAAGCCTGCCAATGTCCACAGATGCTGACAAATTAAGGATGTACAAAAAAAAAAAAAGGAATACTGCAAGAAGAAGGGAAATGGAATTCAATATATTAAACTGCCTGCACAATTAGAAATGCAAAAGTCTAAGGAGTAAACGATTTTCAAAGCTCCTGTCCAATTTTTAACAAGTGTTGTACAGTCACTTTGTGTGAGGACACACACAGGGCTTTGTACACACAAACACCACAGAAAACAGAGATGCATTTACTGGCATGGGGCCAAACCAGTCAGTGCCAACAGTCAGGGCATCTCCTCCACTGCCTGCTGGAAGCACTGCACAAACACTCTGGAAACAGCTTGCTGTCCAATAATAAAATGGGGCGTGCAGCAGCAGTCTGAGCTGACACAGCCAGAGCAAGGCTGTGTTTGCAAAGGCCTGAGGAAGGGATGCTGCAGCAATCGTGATGCCAGCTGATGGGAGCTGGGCTCAGAGGTTTCACCATGTGGACAGAATATGAATCTCACACATTTTCTGCAGGAAGAATCGGGGTGATTGCATAAAAACAGCAGCAGTTTCTTCCTCTGTCAAGCCTGTACTGAGACAGCATGCAGAGATGCTGGGCGAGGGAACACACCTCTGTGTCTGGCAGTCTTTTGTCCAGTGGGCTGCTGCAGATAACAGCCACTGATCCAACCAGTCAGGCATGAAATGACTCCTTCCCAGCTCAGTAAGAATGCAGCAGGGTGTTGCTCAGCATACAGCTGTGTCTGGTAGGGCTGTAGCAGTGATGTAGAGGAGGCAGAGGAAGGCTGGGAGGAGCTGTGCTCACACCCCATGGTAAATCCTTGCCCTGCACTCTAGGCTGCCAACATAAGAGGTACCAGGTTCTGCCCAGCAGACAGAAGCTGCCTGCCTTCAGCACACACAAGGGCTGAACAAGCATGGATAACCAACTCTACAGTTTATAACACACAAGTCAGACTTCAGGACACTGAAACAGTCACAGATTAGAACATTTCTTTGCTGGGTGAGGCCAGAGTTTCAAGTGAAGCTCTATGCCACCTGCAGCAAGTGTAGAGAGAGGAGTAACACAAATGATAGAGCACTAACTCCTGAGCACTGGCAATGCTGACACACAGACCTGAGAGCACTGGCTGGCCCAGCATAGGCACTGGGCATGGTTAAATGCAGTTGTCTCATCACTGGATGCCCACAGCCATGACCACTGATGATGCTCCAGTGCCACAAACACTTGTTAACATCCCATACCTGGCTTAGATGTGAGAAAAGGGAGAATGTAAACATAAAAGAAAAGGAAAAATTGTAAAAGATTGCATGTGTAGAGGAAAAAGTAAATAGTATTTATTCTATCTACAGCAAATATAGAGGAAAAAAAATATAACAGGAAAAACAACACCAAGAAGGGGGCAAAGTAGTGGGGTAAATGTCTAGATTACACAGTGGCAGAATAAACTAACTAGGGGAAACATGAACATTCCTTCACTAAAACTTTAAAAGAGATCAAAACATTCCTGACAGACACTGGTCTAGATACAGTAGGTATTTGTCCTGAGCAAGAAGGGTCTCAGTGATCTCCCGAAGTCCCTTCTGGTCCTATTTTTTTTTCTTAATGGGCAGATGTGACAAAATAACAGGTTAATACATTTTCCAGAGACGTTTTAACCCAGGACTGTCGCGTCACAGCAGTTTGGGAAATACAGGAGACACCTCAGCAGCACAGCTAGTAGTGCTCTCTAGTGGAGACAAAAGAAGAAATACTTCAAAGCTAACCCAAAACAGAAAACAAACTAATTTTGCTGTATTTCAAAGATCTCCTTTAAATAATCAAAACTCACTGCAAACATCATCATTGCTATTCAAAGCTGAAAATGCAAAAGCAGAGTGAACCCTTCAGAACACAGGTTTTCTAAAGATCTACAAAACATAAAGGTTTTGTTGTTTGGGATTTTTTTTCCTTCAGCTCAGCACGTTGCTTCTAGTGACTCACTTCACTACAGGCAAGGAAGAGGCTGGAGAACACTCACTGTGCAGTATTTCAAGTGTGCTTTACTAGTGATATTCAAAAGTACTGCAGGTAACTACTGCAAAGCTTTAAGGCAGGTGGATGATAAAGTAGAAGTGAAGCCCCTCTAGCTCCTCCATCAGCAATGCCACCACTGACACTGCTTCAGGAAGATCACAGCATAGAAACACAGCAACAGTGAAGCAGCAACCATAGGCAGGGGGGTTTATTGCAAAATTTTACACCAGGAGTCCAAGAACTTGCTTGCTAAGTTTGCCAGAAGTGCAGTTTTAAGTGCAACACTTGGTCGAGAAAACAAAAATCCTTCTCACAATGCCATGGGTATAATATATATATATATAATATATAAATAATGTATACAGCTGCATACTTCTGAGATCTTCTGACCCCCCCAGTCCAAAATCTGTATGGGATGCCAACATTTTTTCAGTGGTACAGTTACACATTCATGGTAACTACCTCTTCTGGGTTGTCTTGGATTCAGAGCTAAATCCAAGTTACTGGTGTTGCCTCTTCCTTTGTATTTTGCAGGAGGAATTGAGCCTGGTAAATAACTTTGGTGAGCTGACTGAAATTTGGGATCACACTGGCTGCTAATTATCAGAGCTGGTAAAGGAAAATAGCATGAAAACACCGAGATAATCTTTTCTGATTTAATGTATAGCAGTAGAAATTTTAAACCCCAATTAGGTTTTCAGTTATATCTTTGTGGACTTAAAACTTCCAAATCAAAACTTGAAGGGCATTTTCAATGCAATACATCATTATATAGGTTTAGTTCTGCTAAACAGAACTGAACAAAGTCTGCAACTGCTGCACAAGGCAATGATTTCAGTAATTAGCAGTAATGTGAAGGGGAAAAAATGCATTCCATAGAACACAAAGCTCAGCATAGGAAACTACAATGTCAAGTTTACAAAGACACCACCACTGAAGCTCTGGTGACTGTGGAAGATGACCAGTTATCTGTACATTCTGATCACCAAGCAGAGAGGAGAGGCACTGCACTGAGCTGTCTGAAAGATGAGGATAATTTAACCCAACTATGAATGCCAGTGCATGCTTCCAGATGCTGATGGGACTAAGATGACTTTAAGCAGCAAAACAGCCTACAGGCTAACCCCTGGGTTTTCTCCAAGTTTCAACAGGTCCCTGCTTAAGCAGTTAACTGAAGGAGAAGGAAGAAGCAATTGCAACCTCACTGAAAAACCCAGAACATGAACTGGCCACTAACAGAGCATTTAGCAGTCATCTTTTGGTCCACTCAAGACCTCATTCTCCTAGGACCCATCTGAAACTACCAATAGTGATACCTTGGCTGCAGAGGATTTTTTCTTTTAATTTTTTATAAGCTTTGCAATAACCAACTTTTCAGGACGTTCCCCTGAGTAATCCACAACAACCTCCAACAGTCCCAACCCAGTAAATCAAGTTACTCACACAACTGTTCTGCAATTGGATCAGGGAAGCAAACAGGAATGGCAAGGCATTTTTTTCCATGTTGCTTTCAAAGACCAAGACTCACTTCTCCTGGTAGGGGTAATAAATGCAATCTAACATTATCTTCTCTCAGACTAAAGAAAAACTACCACATAGGCAAAAACTTTCCTGACCTTGTGCACTGGCCTTTAAATGGCTTGTGCCATTAAATTAGGTACATAATGTTAGACAAATTTATTCCCTGTTACTGTTCTAAGGCAATATTGTCCACACCTACTTTCAGACCATGACTTACAAAGAAGAAACCTCACAGAGCAGCAACACAGATGCATATATCTGCAGAAAAGCAGCTGTATTTAGAGTCATGGGAATTTGCAGTGTCAAAAGAGATCCAGGATGGCAACTTTTCTTGAGAAGCAGCTGAAGAGCCTAGCAATCAGTCTCTCATATTAAGGAGGATTTGCAATTTTATTTTCTGTTCCATTCGTTTGCATAAGATTAAAGAACAGTGTGTCAAAGCAACTCTTAACAGTCCCTGGGGTCTTCCCAATTCTTTGAACAGCCCATCTAATTTCATCACCAGGTATGGATAACTAGCACTTCTGTTCACTTACCTTGTGCCTTTCTAGCAAGCAGAACATCACCAAGTGGATAAAGAGCAAGAAATTCCCCAGCATGGTCATGGATAGAAATCTGTACCAAAGGCATCCAACATTTTTCTATGTTCATATGGATGTGTAGCTCACTGTGAGAGACAAAGAGCAAGCACCATTCTAGTGCATGCCCACAATCCAATGGACCCCTTCAAAGCAAATCTGTTAGTGTGTAAGATAGACAGATTTCTCACATGCCTAAGATCATCTGATCCAGGCTTCCATTATTTTAAGAGTCAATTACCATAAGGTACTGGACAGGCAGACAATTCCTGATACAACTCTGAACATGTACCATAGTCTAGTAAATGGAGATATTCAGATTAACAGCTAAATCTGTGCCTGTGTCCAGATTCATAGGCAATATTGTTAAATAATCCTGCAGAATCTTTAAATTCTGGGGCCAACTAAATATTTTTATTATATTAGTACTGAGCCAGGAAAATAAATACTGCATTCTTCACACGTATCCTCTTATTTTAACTGGATTAAACTAAGTTTTTTTATAATCCATGCTAGCAATTTCTAATAGTTTGTTGTATTATATCTGTATAATACTAAATTTCAATCTTACAAAAAAAGGTAAAAAAAAAGACAAAGTATTACTATGTTAGCCAAGCCAGTTAAGTCTAAACTAAAAGACAAAAGACTCTCAAGAAGACACTAAGCACCTTTCAAAGCAAGTTCATCAGTAACCCTACCCATTTCCCATCACTGAGACCTTATTATCATTTTCAGCTTGGCTATCAACTCAGGTTTGGACCATGACATCAAACTCTATCCAACTATTATTAAGAATAATGGAAGCATTTATTAGAGAAGGATGGGCTGTTTGCTTTATACTTCTCATTTGTTTGCTAACAAAACATTGTCTGACTTCATAAAATAGCAGCACTTGGAACGAACAAACAGAAAAGAATGAAAACTTAAAGGGGATCCAGTGCTCTCTTCCAGTAACCACCAGTAAAAAGGGTAAAAACAAAACTCACTTTAAACTGACTAATCTTGTTAAACAACAGAATACTGTCTTTGCTAAAAGACACTTGAACAATCTGTTCTGAGGACTCTTTCCTCCAAAAATCTGGATATCCTTTACACAGATTCCTAAATTTTCCTTTATAGGAAAAGTTAGGGAAAAATACAGGCATAGGAAAAATCCTTTCTCATGGCATATTCCATGCTAGACACTCCTGCTGGATGCTGCTAATCAGCATGGCAGTATTCCAAGACTTGCAAAACCTACACTTAGGAGAAACAAGCTTTAAGGCAGGTGATGAGCACCAGCAGCAGACACCAACATCTACCCAGACCTGGGCTCCTGCAGCTCTGCTTCTGCTCATGTCAGGGACTGTAACTGTAGCCAGGCAAGGCAGGAAGATCCCATTCCTTCATGCAGTAACAGGAGCATCTGGAACATGCACTATTTTTAGAAGCACCAAGTGCAGTGCCAGCTGAGAGGAATGAGGAGCTGCAGGCCAGAGCATTGGATTTGCTGCTGCTGGAGCTGACCCAGAGAGATGTGTCCAGCTCCCTCTGCCCTTCACCACCACCTACAACATGGGCTCACCTGAGACAAGCTTGACAGAGCCTCTCCTCACCTTGATTCAAGATCTTCTGGCCACTCTCAGCAGTTTTTACTCCCTGCCCAGGCAGTGCTTTGGGGATTCACTCTGCTGATGTCTGCAGGTTTCTCTCTGCAGCCTGTTGCCTCGAGTGTTTGTAGCCAGCTCCAGGCTTTGTATCACATGGTGCCAGGTGAAAAAAACAAAATTTAGGCCAATAATTCATATGTCTTCACTTAATCCTGTACTAAAATTCTTTCCAATTTAATTCAACCCTCAGGAAAATAGATGTGTACTGGAGCATCAGATGATTTCCAGGCTTTTGTGTCTACCCCTAAGAACACAGCACTAGCACTCCTACCTAAACTCCACACTGGGAACCAGAGCAAAGCACTAGTTCATTACATGAGAATTCTAGCATAAGACATTTCCAAGCTTTAAAAATCAGCATGTCCTCTTGGCTACTTTGTGAAATTCACGTCAGACATGGGAAATAAGCAACACTTCCAAATTAAGTATCAATTGTCTATCTTAGAGATGGTGATTTACTGTGATAGGGCATTTTATAGGTCTTAGAAGTCAACCTATATTCAAAAGAGGGAAATACTAAGATCTTTTATCAGAAGCCCGAGCATTTTGATAGTTTCTTCAGAGTTCTTTACAAACTGGATTAAAAATTATAGGTACAGACTTCATATCAGAAGAGGGGAAAGGAATTTAAAATATTGTACCTGATATTTTAGAGGGAAACTCCAGAGAGCTCACTTTCCAGAGGCTGACTCACATAATTGTACCTTTCCAATGTGACCAAAACAACCAATGTTGTTGGAAGATCCTGTATTCAGTTTCTATAAGCATCAAGCTCAAAGAAAGATACATCAATGTCTTCGTTTCCTTTGAGGGAAAAGACAAAAGTGTTCAATTCAAGCAATAAAGTAAAACCTGAAAACCTACAGCAATCAACGACAGCACACCCTTGGAGGAACCGGACTGCCATTGAACTTTGAATAAACATTTGTCAGTGTCAATAAACATCAATGCATTCCTCCTCTCGTTTTCTCTAAAGCTTTAAAAACCCACATGCAGAATCTGCCAGTTCTCAGCTAAAAGTCCAAGCCATTCATGTGAATTCTCTGCAATAGGGAAGGGTTTTATCCAAGAGTTTTACTGCACAGAAGTTACACAGGAGCTTTAACACGAGATGCACCTACATTAGGCTTAATTTCACACGTCTTGAAGTCACATATTTGTGCATATATGGTATGAGAGAAGTCCGTGTGCACCATAGCAGAGCTGTACAATGAACTGACAGAGTTCTTATCAAAGCTGAAGGCTGAGCATTCACTGAATATCCTATTCTATTTAATGCAGGCCAATTGTATGGGTTTCAGTGGTGACCGGGTTATCTCTGGGTTTGTGACAGCTGAAATAACAGGAAGAACAGCTCAGGCCAGGGCAGCCCATTGTTTGGTTTGCTGGTGTGGTCTTTTTCCTTGAAGAGTAGGAGAAACAATATCATGACACCTTAAAATGTTACTGTGAAACTTTAGTGCACATGCCTCACACACTGAGAACAGCAAACAAGGAGCCATTCAGGAGTTCTGACTTATTGTCAGTATAACTATTGCCCACAGAGCACCACAGAAATCTTCTTTTTCTTCTCTCTGCCTTCAACCCCTCAGATAAATCCCCTTTATTGGATTATGGATTAATGCAGCAACTATAGCAGTGAGCTGTTTCCATCAGCGTGAAAAAACATAAGATGCAGACCATTAAGCAGAGTAACTTATCAGACTTTCTGGGTCTGTCTTGGCTACTGCATACATTATAGGAAAACAGTATTTATGTTGCATTCAATGTGTTTTGAACAATAGGACAGAAAATGAGCACCTGCTACAACAGTTCCACAAACACTGAAGTAATTAACAAGAACTCGTTTTCATTAAAGCACGTCCAGTAAAACTTACAGCAACTCATTTTAAGACACTGCTCCCATTAAACAATAGTTTTATATGTATTTATGTTGAAGACCACATTAACTTAGTAATATTACAGAAGTTACATTCCCATCTGAATGCAAACTACTGGTGCTGCCTCTTGAAACTGTATTAGACTGGCCTCACAGACTGTGACCCCCAAACAGATACTCAGAATAGTGTTTACCAAAAAATTTCAAAACATTTTACAGATGTGGCTAAATACCCTAATTTCATAAAGGATGAGTTTAAGAAAAAAAAAAAAAAAATCTTTTAAATAAGAGAATCCAGGAGAAAGTCAGGACCAGGAGCTAGGAATAGAAACTTGAGTTCTTCCAACTATCACACCATTGCTCTGTCTACATCTCCACCCCCAAAGGACTGATGAAAAAAGCAGCTACAGGAGTTAAAAATAACTTCTGATTAGTGAGGCAGTGATGAAGCCCTATGGAAAAAGCAAATAAGCCTGAGAATCACTCAAGGCAGTACTAGACTCTGAGCTGGGGAGACTGAACATTGTGAGGCAAGGTTAACATTCTGCTCAAATTAAGGTACACTGAGTTTTCCAAGACAGCAAGGTTGCTCTGGAGAGCAGGGCCAAAGGCACAGATACTGCAAGGCAGAGTCTCTGCTGTTAGTCAACTGAGAGAGCTGAAGTGACCAGGTACAGGAGACCTCAGATTTCCAAAAGACAGAAAAAGCCTTCAGAACAGCTTCAAGTCAAGAATATGAGCTCTGATTTCATCTGGACTATGGTAATTAATATGAGGCAGCTGAAAACCTGTGGAATGGAGATTTTTATTTTTTTTTTCAAAGAATATGGGAAAGGTTGAAATGCCTTTGTCATTCCAGGAGAGCAGAATACCCAGCTACTATTTACCTGTGATATACCAAAGATTTAAAGAGTGGGAAAGCTTATGCAATTTCAAACAATCCCTCTCTTGAGGCCATGCCAGGCTGCATAACCCCCTACTTAAAGCCACATATTTGTCTTCTGAAGGTTCCTTTAGGTCCACCTTCATTGAACTCCTACTTCCCAGCTCCTCTTGGTACCTTCCTTGCCTGAATAGAGTGGTTCCATCTTCTCATTTGTAGAAGTGAGTTGATTTAAGTGCTTAGCAGTTGTTTGCTTTCCCTACCTATAGGAGGGAAACAGACTGGTGAACTCCACTGAGTATATAACTTTCTGGTGTGTGAATATGCAAAACCCACAGATTTTGCTGATTTTAGTGAGGACAAGAACAAATATTTACCACAGGATGGTGAAGATTCACTGGCAAGCTTTGCATTGGTTGCTCTCTGGGACCTGGTACTATTTGATGCAAACTCACCTACAGAGTTTGGCTCTGATCATGAACTTGACAGTAGGGGCTCATTAGAAAGCTGGGGAAGAGTGTCAGAAATTCCTTCCACGTACATTTTCCACTATAGTGGAAATCATTTCCTGCAGAGATTCCAAGGCACAATGTTAAGCCACTGCAGGGATGTTTCTTGTTGTATTGTGACAAGTTCTTGCATGATATTCAAATATTTTACTATTTCTCTCAGAGGAATATTGTTCTGGGGTATATATTTTGAAATATTAATATCATATGCACTCTCCTTATTGCAAATGCAGTGATAGCTAAGGGCTGAAGTACACATTTTACTACATGATGTAGATGGTTGCTGGTTTTAAAACCAACTTCATTGTGTCTTTTTGCTTCAGTTTGTAGTGTAGGCTGCTACTTGTTACTGAAATGCATGGTTGAGAAGTTGATACTAATGAAGTATAAAGAAAAAACTAACTCCAGCAAAACTTTAGTCAGCTAGAACTTTGCACTTTGGTCTATTTCTTTATCTTCACTTAATATATCTTTCCCATTAAAAACTGCACCAGAATTACCAGTTTTCTTTGCCATGTGCAGCTGGCACCAGTTGCCATCACAGACTCAAGTTACAGATGGTGTGCAGTCACTACAGTATCAACACAGCCTCAAAACCAGTTCTCCAACAGCAGGCTGTTAAAATGCAAGTTTCCACCTAGCTGGATAAAGGGTTAAAAAGTATAGTTCAAATCCACACAACCTCTTCCATTACATCCCTCAAAGTTACTTCAGACATNTAACTTAGTAATATTACAGAAGTTACATTCCCATCTGAATGCAAACTACTGGTGCTGCCTCTTGAAACTGTATTAGACTGGCCTCACAGACTGTGACCCCCAAACAGATACTCAGAATAGTGTTTACCAAAAAATTTCAAAACATTTTACAGATGTGGCTAAATACCCTAATTTCATAAAGGATGAGTTTAAGAAAAAAAAAAAAAAAANTGCAGCTGGCACCAGTTGCCATCACAGACTCAAGTTACAGATGGTGTGCAGTCACTACAGTATCAACACAGCCTCAAAACCAGTTCTCCAACAGCAGGCTGTTAAAATGCAAGTTTCCACCTAGCTGGATAAAGGGTTAAAAAGTATAGTTCAAATCCACACAACCTCTTCCATTACATCCCTCAAAGTTACTTCAGACATTAAGAATTTACAAATGTCAATCATGTTTAGCCACTGCTGCCTCTCAACTAAATTCCCACATTAACTACTTTGGCAGTATTTTTATAGTGGCCATTACAAAGTCAAAATCCTTGGGAACCTTAATTGATTCCAAACAATTCAGTGGGCATAACTTACCTTTTCAGTGGGGAAGCTGAGGCACACTCAGTGGCAAGCACAGGGGTGCTGAGGAACATCTGTGAACAGCTGTCTGAAGGGGGTACTAACATAGCCCCTGAAAGAAGTGGCTCCCCTCAAGAATCAGGGCTGACTCCAGTCATTTTTTTTGGCTCAAAGGAAAACCAAGTGTTTTGAAGATGTATAAAAATACTGAAACAGCATTAAAAAAAAAAAAAATCTAAGTTTCCTCCATTTGCAAACCCAAGCAAACGTGACATTAATGACACTGATTTCAAAAATGAAATCTAGATAAATTAATGCAACGACAGCTTCGCTGCTTCCCATCATTTTCCCCAAGAAATTGTCTGAGGGAAAACTTGGCTTTCCTGAGGAATCAGGAATGCATTAAGGCATGAAACTGCTCTCTGAGAAATCTATTAATTCAAGCACTTTATTGTACTACTAATAGACACACTATTATGAACTAGGCCCAACACATCATAACCACCAAGCATACAAAACAATCCCTACAACAAAAAAAATCAAAGTGTAACTAAAGCATCAAATCTAATTTAGCAGCTGCTCCCACCAGATGACAAGTGCTCCACTGCAAATCTGCAAGCCAGAAAGCAGCCAGCTACAGAACATGAGCTGCACTGTTCTCCCTCACCCCAAAAAAAAAGTTGTAGAGAACAGTAAATTGTTCTTGTACAGTGCTTTCATTAAAAAGCAAGTTCCTAATCCTTTTAATCGTGATTATAGCTTCACATGTTATGCAATGTAAATACATTTGACAAATCTATCTGAATCCACAGCTTCAGCTGCAGCATTATTACTGTAGTTACAGGAAGATGCTCATCTTTTACAAGTAAAATGGTAAGATTTTTAAGCAATCTCTTAACTCCAAGAATGAGAAGATTGCAATGTCAACCCACCTGATGATGACAGATACCAACTTTGAAAAGTAATTTTCTTGTTAACAACAGCCTAAAGCAACTAGCAAATTTTCTGTTTGTCTTAACCATACAGCAGAAAAAAAAAAAAAACACAACTATTTGCTCATTTAAACAAATTCTTAGGAAGTTATTTAAGAAATATATGGTCACTTTAATAATAGAAATTTCTTTAAGAAATAAAATGGTCACTTCATCAAAGGCTATGGTTAAGTCATGTGTGTTAATCACTTAAAACAAACCAGATAATCAATAATAAATAATATTTTTGAATACTAAAGCACTTTCCATTCAGAATTAAACGAGTATCTGCTTGATATTCTTCTTTACAGCTACAATACAAATAACCTCTTACTTTGCATACAGGTTCCATGGAAAGCAGCCTTCAGACAGTCACTCTCACCTCTTCTTGTTTCAGGTGCTCCAGTACCCTGAGCCACCTGGCAAGGCAAGCAAGAGGAGAGGGGAACACAGCCTCTTGATTTTCACACTGCTGAACTCAAGTCAGAGAGCTGCACTGCTCTCTCCCCTGGACACTTTCCTTCTCCACAAAAAACTTTTGATTGTGCTTTAGCAGAAGGTCAATGGCTATCACTTCTCTCCTCTGGCACAATGGTGAATTGAAACAAGAACCCATAGCTGTTTGGACCCACAAAGCAACCAGTATGTCTAAGCCAATAAAGCGATTTGTTCATTAAAGCTACTAATAAAGCAACCTTTTGTTAGTCTATGAAACATCAGAAACCTCAGAGAATGCATTTAACTGTGCTCTCTTCAAAATCACCAGCTCCAAAGTTCCAAAATCTGTTAACTTCTCCACTTCCTTAAACTGATAATAAAAAGAAACCTTAGGAGTGACTTTTAAAAAGACAGTAAGTGGAAGGAGAACTTTCATGCCTATTCCTCCACAGAAAACTTTTGGGTTCTTGGTGAAGGTACCCCTCTGCCAGAAACTCACATTTATAATATTAATTAATAAAAGCTTTCTGTACAACGCTAACAAGTTATAATGAAGACAGCACTGTAATTCTGAGAAGACCACATGATGGATGCACTCAGTTTGGATCCAAAGATTCATTTGGATTTGACAAGCAGAAGAAATCAGAAGAGTTGCAGTAAAGCAAATATCAAACATCCTGCCAGTACTTGTGGCCACAGCCCAAGTTTGAACTTCACTCCCCATGCTCAGTGCTGCTGTGTGGGGTTCTTTTCTAACTATTCCTGATAATCAGCTCTAACATCACTATGGCCACAGACTTCCTCCAAGCAAGATCAGTATTTTGACCCTAAAAAATTTA
>VYZU01070927.1:25900-61557 GCA_013401355.1 Ceyx cyanopectus
TATATATATATATATATAGCACTGTCCCAAAGACACTATAGTTAGAACTGCTGTGTTTGTGCCTAACAAAAGTTGTATGCTGCTCTTGCTTTGCTTTATGCCCATGAAGCAGTCATTCAGGACCACATGCTACACCACCAGTAACACAGAGCAAGCCCAAGGCAAGACAGAGTCTTGCTGGGACTCAAGCAAGCCCAGCTCTTACCTGCCCTGGAGGCAGCACAGTCAGAACCCACCTTCCATCACAGACAATGCCACAGCAGAGGGGTGCAACTGCCCTCTTCTACCAGAGGCTTGTCAAAAGGATGTACATTAGCTTTGCCTTAGAATGATTTAAAGGATGCTAAAGATGTCCTCAAGATACATTAAAAACTGTCACTATTGTACTCTGCAGTAAAAAGTTACCTGTCCCCACCCACTCACAGAAATGCCCCAGATCTGAAGATTATTCATCAGCTCTGGCAACAACAGACCAAACTGCCAGAGCAGAGCTCAGAGAGCAGTGTCACCATGGCTTGGACAAAGGGATCTCCAGGATCACAGTTACAGGGCCCTTTTCTACTGTGCTATAAGATCTCTGAGCACCACTGCATGAATTAAAACAAAACCCTAAGATACAACAGCAAGAGAAGCAGGTACTCCTGACAAACTACAGGTTTACTCACAACCTGAGCCAAGCTCAAGGTCACAAGTAATACTGCTCAGCAAAGGCACAGCATTTGGTGAAGCAAAGGTGTAGACACCCTGTCTTTAACAGATTCAAAACCATACCAGGCTATGTGGGACCACACTTGCAAAAAAAAGTTAAGTAATACTTCTTTAGAGAGTCCCCAATGCAATGCTGCTGGTTTTATCACTGTTAAGCCGTAATGGCCGTAAACACTGAAGAAAATATAAAAATATAATACACCAGCACTATCAGACAATGGGGAAATCAACAAAGCATGTACCCATCAAGGCCAGGTGGAGCAAAGAAATGCCAGAATCTGCAGCTACTGCAACAGCCAGCAGACTTCTGAAGCATGAGCTGTGCTACAATGCTGAAAGGCTTGCACTCACCAGGGAGCTCACTGAGCAGCTTGCCCTCCTAGAAAGGGAAGCTGGGAAAAAGCTTGAAACCTTTTCTTTGCCACTGCCTTTGGCACGTCAGTCACTTCAGCAAGACAAGTAGCTTGTCCTGAATTAGCCTCTTCACTTCAGAAATACTGTGACTGCTGTTGTTCCTGTGGCTGTAGGACACACTCTGTCCTGTGCAGCATACCATGTACTTTACAGAGAGACAAATAGCCTTCCCCATGCAGTCTGCAATACAGCAACCTCCCTATAAGCACATCTTGCATTCTATAGCACATCTCACTTGGAAAAAAACATGATGAACATTACCCTGAAACAGACCTTACCCTCCAAACTCTCTGGAAGTGTTCACAGCATGTGTGAGAACAGAGCCAGGAGTGCAGCAGGGACACTCAGAGTCGGAGTCAAGGAGACATTGTCAACATCACACACCCTGGGTTTGCAGTTCCTGTCCTTCAGCAGTGCACAGCAATTGCCACAGCGTACAACACAAAGCCACAGCTGAGCAACCCTGCCTTGGTGTGACCAGGCCAGTAGTAGCTCAAAAAAACCCTCACTATACTCTATGTGCAGTCAGCTCTCCACCACCCTTAGAGCTTTTTGATGACCCCAGCAAAGGAACACACAGGGGAAGATTCTGGCAACCTGCAGCACACCAAGGTCTCCTCCTGCCTCCCCAGCCACTGCTCAAGGAGGAAGTGATGAAGAGGGAGAGCAAGCTTTGACATCAGACCAAAAAGCTGAGGAACTGGAAAAGGGAACACAGCAACAAGCATAAAAATTACCCCAGAGCCAGGTTTCTGATTTTCAAGGAGAGACCCCAAGAGCAAAGAGGGGGAACAGGGAAGGGGTAGAATGAAGTCAGAATTACAACCCAGAATTACAACTCGGAATACTGCAGAGGCAAGACTCACCAATTCCTGTTTAGGAAGAGTTTGAACTGTTCCAACTCCTCCTCCCAGTGTCCTCTTCCCCACAAGGCCAGCTGCAGGAGGCCAGGTGTCTCGACCCAGCACTCTCAACCTTTTGTGACACTATTCAAGGGGAATTGGTTTTATTTTCTCAAAACACAATCTAAAGTAAACAGCACAGCAAGATGCGTCTGTCATACCAGTACTACTCCAAATTACAGCCAAACCTGGAAACTGCATATACAATTAAAACATCCCATGCTTCTCCATTATAGAGCTTTATTTGTGGTTGGTCAAAAAACTAGTCACATTTTACTAGTTCATACTGGAATGGCCAATATTGATCATGCTGGAGAAGTTTAGGAATGCAGGGGGGGTGGGAAAGAGCTTTTGAGAGCAAATCTTCTGGTAGCTACTTCTGAGCACACACCTTCTGGAGCCATCCCATCAGAACTGTAGAGGCAGAAGAGCAGAGAGCAACTCTCCCTCTCCTCCAGCACAAAGCCAACCATCTCTGCTCAAAAAGCAGCCAAAGCTTATCTGAGCTAAGCAAGCTAGGTTTGGACACACCAGTCAAGCTGTGGGTGCTGGCTGCTCTAGCCAATGGTAATATCTTCCATTCCCCCAGCAAATGGGCATGGCCCCTGGTATGTTAAGACACCACCTTCTGGAACAAAATACATTGATTCACCCCTGCAAGAATAATAGCCGTGGCACAAAATACTAAGAAGAAAAAGTATTAAAGAGCTACTGAAAAACAAAGACCTGCCTATTTTACAGCAATGAATAGTCTTGAGGAGATGACTGTATAGTTTCTGTCATGGTGAGCACGAACAAGATTGAATACAGTAGTTCCTTTTTGTTCTGACATTCCTTCCCTTTGAAGTACTTGACCTTGTAAACTGAATTATCATCTAAGATAGTCCTGCTTTCACTGGGGTAGGATCCCAGGCCAGCCATGGGCAGCAGGCTGTTAGCAGTTTGGGGTCAGCCAGGGCAGCTGAACCAAGCTGGCCACAGGTGAATCCCAGACCAGAAACATCCCCCTGGGCATGAAGGTGGAAGGCAGCTGAGAAGGGGCCTCCTGCTGACCCTGCTCCCCTTCCTGCTCCCAGGACTGCCTTCCCCTGCATTGTGCCTGCTCAACATGTGCTGGGCTGAGCACAACTTTGTTTACTTCATTCTGGCATTTAGTATTAGTTTTGCTTTTTCATTAAATCCGTTTTCATTTCAACTCACAAAGTTGAAGTCTCAATCCCTCTTCTCAGGTGGGGAGGGGTCATCAGGATGCTATAGGTTAGTTCTGGATACTGGCTAAATAGACTAATAGAAAGGATTACAAGAAAATTTAGAAACATTATGTAATCTCTGGAAATAAATCCACTATTTCAAAGTAAGTATACAGAGGTAAAAAAAACCAAACAAACCATACAACAAAACACAAGTAAACCCTTCAGACATAAATGATATCCACATTACAGACAAAAAAAATCAACAACCAACCGAGCAAACCACCACACCACACACCCCAGCAAGGGTCTACAAGAAAATGCTTGACTGCAACATGCACATTGATGCAGGAGAAACACTGCAACAAGATGAGCAGTCCCTGGTGGAAAGAACCAGGCAAGACTCACAACACTGAAAGACAGCAATTGCTCCCATCCCAAGAAATGCTCCCTCACAGGTGAGCTGCAATGCCTATGGCAGTCAGCACAGCCAAAACATGTCTGCATATACAGAGTGCTTGAAGGAGAAAAGCAAATGTGCACTTCAATACTGAAGCAAGCACCTCATCGAGCCATTGTGTTTATTGACTGATTCCAGCAGATCAGAGAACAGAAATAGAAAATCACTACTTCACTATTTCCCCCATCAACTCTCTCAAGTGAAAGCTGGAGAACCACATTTCATTTTCTATTGACTGGGAACTGTCAGAGGTGAGGAGTGGACAGAGTTCAAGTGTTCTTTCTCTCTCCCCACACAGGAATTAGAAGGTTTCCAACACACCTGACAGCTTGGATATTCAAAACAAGTGGATTCCCACTGAAGCCACCAAACATGGTCACCCAGGGGAAAGCTACTAAGGGCTGCCAAATGCACATAAATAACACTGATAGTGACTGGAAGTGTGCTGGAACAGGCAAGTGCTTAGATAGCACTGCCTACAGTCCTGCAGACACCCACCACTGGAAACCAGTAAGACATGGGATGCTGGGGTTACCTGACCTTTGATCTGAGCCAGAACAGCCTGTGCAACAACCAGTACCTCAAAGTGAGAACAAGTAGTTTGTTAACAGTAAGTTAAATTCTACATATATGTGGTTCTAAGTCTTCATCAGGCAAATATTTGAAATCTTTGTAGCCTCTTAAAGCTCCAAAGCAGCAAAGGCTATCTGTCTTAAAGTCCATAAAGGTCATTCTGGTAAACAGACTTGGTCTATCTTCTATCTGCACAGAGCATTTCAGTACAGAACCAGCCAGAAAGTTCCACAAATGCACTAAATTCTGATACTTTCTGTCAGGGAAGGGCATTTTCAAGAGCAATTACATGTAATCCTCATCATCTCCTTCAAGAACTACCTGATACACACAGGCCATGCAAGAGAAAGCTGAAGCAGCTCTTTTAAGTTACTTTTATTTCAAGTGTCATGTACATACAGTCAGTTAAAAAGCAGAAGAATTTCTGAAAAAGATCCAAAATATTAAAAACATGTTAATTAAAGAGAATCTGAATTTAAAGCATGCTGACCAAAAGGTAACTGTTTAAAGAGAGAGAAGAGCAGCATTTCTCTCTGTTCAATAACCCTGCCAGGCCTAACTCATCACACATCATTCCTTTCTTTTACTGAGTCCGAGACAACAAATTCCACTGAAGTAATTAACAAAACTTTTGCAAAGTGCTGTGTGCATCCATAATGGGAGGAAGTTAATTTGTCAGTCCAAGAGTCTAAAGATAAACACAATTTCTTCCCCTCACCTAAAAAGCCACTTAATATAAAAGCTTCTCTAACAGTTAATGCAAATTAAACTGACTTTCTGATAAACATTTATGTTTCCAAACAGACCCAGTTGTAACAGTAAATTATTCAGCTTGCACAAAGGAACTACACTGATTAGATCTAAGCTGCAAGAGGAGGAAAAATTTAAACCTTGACAAAAATCATTGTAACAGCAAAGTGCTGTAACTTCTGGAGATACTGATGAAACTGGAATACCTCCAAGAGTGCACGAGTGCCACCAAGACACAGAACCGAGCTGCCATTAACAACTGGATGGTGATGGGAGTTGGGAAGGGCAGAGATGCAAGTTTGAATCCAGCAAGTGAGATAAAAGCAAGAGTCTCACTGCACAGAAAAGTGGATCCAGTGCCTTGGAGCCCCTGCAGGTGTTGAACACAGCAGAGCAGCCAGCAGCTCAGCACTGTGGCCTGAAGAGAACACAACGTCCTCTCCTTACCCCCTGGTTCTGAGGCCAAGAAAAGGTGAGTGCACCAAATGAAGGGTTCGACTTCTTGCACTCCCCGCTTTTTAATACTGCAGCCATGATAAGGAGCTTAAAACACAGAGATATTTTGGGCTAAAACAAGGAGTCTTCTTACCTATCAGCATAGCTGGTCTCAGAAATTGCCAAGGGTCAGGTGCCCCATCTGCCTTTGAACTTCCTCCTGCTCCCCAGGGTTTCCCCCTCTCCTCAGCGGGGCACACAAGTGCAGAGGTGGGAACAGCCTGTACTCACACACACAGCACAACAACTGAAGCACACATTGTGGGAATCCTGCACTTCCATTCACACACATGTGTTGTAGAACTTCAGCCACCTTAGCTTTTCTTCCACTTTCAATTCCATCTGGTAAAGAAAACACAGAAGAGCAGGAGCCTAGGAAGGGACCCACAGCAGGTTCCCAAGCTGTTTATTCTTCTTTTAATGAAGAACCAGACACATCCTACAACCTTTGCCTTCAAAGCCTTTGTAGACTCCATCCAGAGCTGTGAAGGTGAAGCAGTGCTGAGGCTGGACCCGTGCAAACAGTTTTCACAGATCAGATTTCTGAATCTATGTTTGATTTCTGTCTCATCAAATTAGCAACATTCAAACTCCTCTCCATCTTTTAGGTTTATAAAACTAAGCATTATAAAAATATGAATACTACACTTGCACAACAGACATAAGTGTTGCTTTCCCAGCTCTCTACTGTGGCGGTGTTTTCCTCACTCAAGAGCAAGTTAAATGCTCTACCACAACGAAGTCGTGCTGAAGTTTGCACTGGGGATGAAGTTCTGCACGTTGCAGAAATGCTAACAGCAAAGCAAAAGCAAATCCCGAGCAGCAGAGTCCCAGCTCCCAAACTAAACCCTTCACTCCCCTGCCTCAGAGCAAGGTCTGGAGTACCAGCACTTGCTCATGCTTCGAGGAGAAGCAACTTATCGGATAAACAGGAAGAGTCAACGCTACTTCTGGGTTCCAAACGGCGTAAAAAGCGTTCCGTGACAAAAAAGCAACTTCTTCAAAACCTTCTCCCTTGAAACAGCAGCACTTTCCACCCAAGTGTTATGTAAATGAGCAGGCAGGAAGCAGCCACGGGCTCTATCAGGAGTCACTCAACCCGTGCAAGAAAACACCCCACCACCACCCACCAAAAAAACACCAATACTTCAAAAACCACCGCGGAGGGGGTGTGGGGTGTGCGCGTTGGCAAAACCCCTCCGGGACTGCAGCCCCGCGGCTGTGCGCTTCGCTCCCCGCCTTGCACAACTTTCCGCCCCGGCGGTTCCGCTCGGCTCTCCCGGCCGGGGATCGAGGGGGTCCCGAGCCCTCGCACCGCTCGCCGCCTTTGTTCGCGGGGGCCGGCGCTGAGCCGCGGCGGGTACAAAGGAAGCGGCAGAAGTTGCGGAGAAGAACCTCGGCCCTCCCCCGGAGGGCTGTGGCGTCGCCCCCCGCCACCCCAGCCGGCCGTCTGCTCAGGCTGCGAGCGGGAGGGCGCGGGAGGGCGCGGGAGGGAGCGGGCCGGGGGCCGCCCGCCCGCGGGGCACCAGACCGTGCGCAGCCGGCAACGTGAGCCGCATGGGAAGCGGCCGCGCCCCCCGGCCCAGCCCCCCGCGTGTTCCACCGGCGGCCTCGGGGCACCCGGCACCCCCCTCCCTACCCCGGGCACCCCCCTCCCCCCGGCGGTTCCTCCCGCTTCACACTCACTTTTCGGGACGGGCTCCACTGCGCTCTCCCTCCGCTCGCAGCCCGCACGCCTTCCCGCCGGCGGGGCGATGCCGGCGGCGACACGGAGCCCCCTTCCGCCGGCGGCGACACGGAGCCCCCTTCCACCGGCGGGAGGGGACCCGCTGCCCCCCTGTCCCGGGGCTGCCGCCGGCGGCTTCAAGGGGGCAGGCGGGTCCAGCCCCCCCCCGCCCCCGCGGGAGGGCTGCGGGCAGGTGGGCCTCGGGGCCGGAGCCCGGGCCCGCTCCCCCGCCGGCTGCGGTTGTCCCGGCGGCTCAGGTGCGCAGCCGCGTCCTCTCACATGGAGCCGCCGCCGCCGCCGAGCCGCCCCTCGCTGCCCCCCAGGCCGGTCCCCGCGCCGCCGCCAGCCGGGAAGCAAAGTGGCTCGGGCCGCGGCCCCCACCCCGCACTCCCTCTCATGCACTGCGGGCGCCGCCGAGCCCCGTCTCCAGCGGCGGGTTGTGGGGTGGGGGGGGAGCCGCTAGGGCCCCAGCCGGGCGGCGCGGGGCAGCCGTGCGGCGGGGCTCGGCGCCGCAGCCGCTCCGCTCTGCGGCATGTGGGAGCGGCGGCGCGGGGCGCTGCGGCGGGGCAGGGCAGGGGCGCGGGAGGGGGGCTGTGGGCAGCGTCTCCCCGGGATCCGCTCGTTTCCTGCGGCGCCGGGAGGGGGCGGGGAGGGCGGGCGGACGGCAGAGCGAGAGCGGCGGCGGCGCGCGGGGATGACAGCCGTAACCCGGCAACCGGCCCCGCCTCCCGCCTGGCGCGGGGAGATGACGCGGGAGCGGGGCAAGGTGGGAACCCGGCAGGTAGCGCGGTCGCCTCCCGCACAGTTCAGCCCGGGACAAGGAGGGCGGGTCGCGGAGCCGCGCGTCTCGCCTCTTCCCGCCCGCGGCGGGGCGGGGCGGCTCCTGAGCTCAGCCCGGGACGGCTGCGGGACGAAGCGGGAAGGGCGGGCAGCGTGACGTCAGGAGCGCGGGGTTGCTGCGGGAGGGGGGGCGGGAAGCGCGGGCCTTGCCGGCGCGCACGTGCGCGTGCCCCCGCCCCGGCGAGAGAAGCGGGGCCGGAGCTGCCACGGGAAAGGGCGGTGTCGGCGCGGCGGCCACCGGGGTCCCGCCGTCTTTCCCGCAGCCCCGCGGCCGGTACACGCTGGGTGTCGCGAAGCAGCGGCAGCGAAAGGTGCTGTGAGATGTCAGGGGGGAAGCTGCGCGGGAGCTCTTGGACCTGCCCCGCCGAGCTGTGCTCACTGCGGCAGTGCTCATAGGGGCAGTGACCCTCGGATGTGGCTGAAGGGTCGCGGGAGATACGCGGGCGCGTAACACGAGATAACGCTGATCAGCGACTACAGGATACAACTAAAGCGCTTAACTGCCGCTCCTGAAGTGCATGGGATGGGAGGGGATGGTTGCTCGCCGCATCCAGCGAGAAGAGCATCGGCCCTGTGGAAAAAATAGCCCCGAGCGGCGGCGTTTGATGGTGTCGCTTACACAGAACGCACACACGAGCGAGGCTGAGGTTACTGATGGAACTCGAGTCTAGCGTTTCCAATCCTTCGTGTTACTCGTGCAGCTGCAGGCCACAGGCTGAGGCTGTCTAACCTCGCTCAGAGCCTTCTGATTTTTCCCTTCTGCTGTTCCATTTTAATACTGCCTCTTGCTCTCCATCATTTTATGCTTGAAGTTTTGTTACCCTTTTGCATAACCTCGCTGTTTTTCCCTCTTCCCCTGTACTAAAACCAGACGTTTGAGCTTCACTGAGCCTCCAAACTCTCCCTTGGTCCCACAGGGGCAATGTGGCATGGAAGCATTTCCACTCAGAGCCAGACAGCTCCCTTCCCTTCCACCTGAAGTTCACCTCAGTCACTGCTCAACTCCTGCTTTTTGTCACCCAACTGGCAAGGGGGTGGTGTTCCTGCAGAGAGCAGCCTCCTTCAGTGGTACCCTGCCCTCCTCACAGACCCCCTCACCTTTCCTGCAGGATGATGAAGCAGCCAGGTAATAAATACATAGATAAATGTGTAACCAGGTATTCATTGGAACTTTATCTTCCCAGACCAGGCAGAAATTAAGTCTGCAAGAATAATTCTAATATGTTCATTTTGGTAAGTTTGGTTTTTTTCATGGGTTAACAAAAAAAAAAACAACCATGCTCAACTAAAGAAATCATAGAATCATGAAATGTTTAGGGCTGGAAGGGGCCTCTAAAGGTCATCTAGTGCAGCCCCCTGCAGGGAGCAGGGACACCCTCAACTAGCCCAGGCTGCTCAGAGCCTTGGCCAACCTCACCTGCAATAGCTCCAGGGATGGGGCCTCAACCACCTCCCTGGGGAGCCTGTGCCACTGATCCACCACCCTCAAGGGAAAGAACTTCTTCCTGAGATCCAGTCTAAATCTCCTCTGCTCTCATTTCAACCCATTCCCCCTCATCCTTTCACTGCAGGCCCTTGGAAACAGCCCCTCTCCAGCCTTCCTGCAGCCCCTTCAGGCACTGGCAGGTGCTCTAAGGTCTCCCCAGAGCCTTCTCTTCTCCAGGCTGAACAACCCCAGCTCCCTCAGCCTGTCCCCACAGCAGAGCTGTTCCAGCCCCTGAGCATCTCTGTGGCCTCCTCTGGCCCTGCTCCAGCAGCTCCATGGCCCTCCTGTGCTGATAGACAGTGATAAAACTTTTTCATCTACAGTGTGGATCTCTGCCCACTGAGCTCAGAGACACAGATCTTTTCTCTCAGAATTTATCCATGTCAGGGGCTTTCCAGTCCCTACTTTTTGGACCTATTGCTTATTCTTCTTTCTGTTTTACTGTGGTGTTCTCCCTCTGCCAGCTGAATAATAGATTTACACGTAGATCAAACATACCTGGAACACTACTAAGGAGCACGATGACTAGGGAGCACAGGGAAAGGTTGGCTGTAGAGTCTCCTGCTCTGGAGACATTCCAGCCCCCCCTGGATCTGTTCCTGGGTGACTTGGTCTAGGTGCCCCTGCTCTGGCAGGGGGGTTGGACTAGGTGATCTTCTAGCTCCCTTCCAACCCCTGGCATTCTGTGTCTGTCTAATCAGTGGCCATATGTATCACCCAAGAAACAGAACTACTCTGCCAGCACCAATGATAGCGCTGAGACTTGTGGATTTAATGGAGATACTACAATTTGCTTATTAGTCACAGATTAAAATGGTTCTGTGTTGAGGTTTTAATGGAAATGTGGTCATGACTGACTGTGCTTCAAACAGCAGGGATAAAAAATAGACCTGGTGCTGCAGATCAATGCATTGGCAAAGCTAAGCAGGGAGGTTAGCACAGTTCTGCGACAGACTCCACACATGCAGTTTCAATAAAACTGATTTTAAAAACAAAACATAGGATGGTTTTAAGTGGAACTGGATTGATTTCAATATGCAAACCAGTGAGAACACACTGAAAAAAAACCCCAAACAGCTGGCCAGAGGTTATTTCTGTGCTAGAATAGGGACAGGACTAGAGAAACCCTGTTTTTACATGCTCTGTCTAGAGGCTGAAGGGATACCTGCTGCCTCTCTGGCTGTATTTGCTTCCTGTGGTGTTTTTAATCTTGATGGACTACCATCTGTACCTGAAGTTGGTATTAAGCTTAATGGCAAGACTGCAATCTATTATTTTTTTTTTCTTATTACACTTAAAATGCACATACAAGAAAAGCTGCACTGAAATACATTAAAGCTTCCCCATGACCTTGGGAACTCAAAAGATTACAGGCTAAAAAGCATAGAAAAATTAGATGATGATTTGAAAAATGTGAGTTAGCCAGGAGAGAGAGGGCACGTGTGATAGCTAAAAACCTACAGGATTGTTATTACAGATGAAAGCTGAGCCTGTATTGCACCCTGTCATCTTTCAAATGACATATATAAGGTGAAATAACAAAATCAAAGAACCAGATTCAAATCCTAAAGCACCACTTTAAAAATCTGGTTCATTTCTGGATTTATCAGGCATTGATGGTAACTTTGTGTAAGTTTGGAGTGCTGTTAGCAGATAAAGGGAAGCATAAAAGATTTCTTTGTGTGAGAAAACATGGACCCAAATTAAATCAATGCTAAAAGAGGCCTTCTGGACAAGGTTTAGTCCATTTTGACTAATGCAATTGAAATTCACATTACTTTTTAAGACTATTTGCCTTGAGTGAATACAGATAGGGCCACCCTAATGGCTTGTAGTAGTCTGCATGCTGTAGGGAGAGGCAGGCAAAGGGAGCAGCAGATCAGCAGCTGCCTTCAGAAACAAAACCTCAGCAGCAGACAGAAGGTAGGAAAATGGGCAAGGGAAGCAAGTGAGGAGTAGAGCCATGCTTTTTGTTGTCAGCAAAACAGAGATTGGTTAATCTGCCTCAAACTCACAGCACCAGCTGCAGTGTGTATGTCACACAGAGGCAGTCAAAAGCTTCTCACTAAATCTGCTCATTCAAACCACCTGCTGCCACCTCCTAAATGATAGGAAGCATCCAGGGGATGTTTCATGTAAGGCCATGACAGACCTTAAGAGATCATTTGTTCTAGAGACAACCTTCCTAAGAGTCACAGCTAGTTCTGCCTGTAATTCCCAACAAATGGAACTGCAGTCCCAGGTGACCTTGGGAAGGTAATTTTAAATGCCCTGCCTGATGGAACTGAAACCTTCTCCCTCTCTGCAGCCAGACATGTACTTCATTTCTGTTTTCTTGCTGCTCTTTTTAAGAGAGTCTTTAGAGTCACTGATAAGGCATCATTTACGTACCACTGAGCACTGGAAAGCTGCCTGCAAGCAAACTGCACCGGACTTAGACAATAAAATCATGGTAAAGAAAAAAAACAGCTTGCAAAGATCTCATCCTCAAGAGATGTAGCAGCCTAGCACTCCCCAGTTGCACACAGAAAATCTATGAAAGAGAAAAACAAAATTCCAAGTTAGATAAGGCCAATTTTCATGGATGCAGTGAAATAACTGGAGCCTATTTCCCAAGCCTTCTCCCTGTTTGGGAGACAAAGGGAGTAAATTTACTGCAACCAAGACACAAGAAAGTTCAGCCAGACATAAGTACAGCAATGCCAGGATCAGGCTGCAAGTGAAGATAAAGGCTGATGCTGCCACAGCACCATCTTGGGAAGGTGATAGCACAGATGAGCTCATCAACATGGAATTTCAATCTCAAGCCACGAGTCTTGGTGATGACACCATCCTATGCCATGGATATCTACTTACCAATTTCACAGCAGTAATGTAGCAAAGAGGGCTTGGGAATTCTTACCCTGACTCAGGAGAATGGCCTCATTTTCAATACTTACAGAGATGAGACAATGGAAGACCTTCAGGGTTTTGGCTTGGTTTTTCCTATTCCATTTCTGCTCATTCTGTTACAGGTACTGTCATGATTGTGACGAGAGTGACTTACAAAAAGGGAGAAGCAGTGCAATCTGAGAGAAAGGTTGGCTAAGGCTTATCTACATAAATAAATTACCTTTACATGTCTGCCTATAGCTTAATGCAAACGTAACTGGAGTTAAAACAGGCCTGCCTGAAGTGTGTAGCCCCACAAAGCCCCAGTTTGACCTGACCTGTGCAACAGTGCAGGCTCAGATCCCTGACTTTAAAATCCTCATGGGCAGGTATTTCACTCCACCCCTCCCCTGACACACCTGGTAACTCACTTCAGTGAATCAAATTCAGAACGTTCTCCAAGTCTGCACCAAAACACAAGGTTTTTCAGGACTTCTGAGGCTGCAGCAGGACTAAAACATCGTTAGGATCCTGTTTAAAATGAACTGTGTCCTGGAAAAGTCAAAGCAGACATGACAAGGGTAGAACAGATCAATGTATTGGCAAAGCTACGTGGGCAGCTTGCCTGGAAGCTTCCTGCTATTGAGCTTTGTCAGTCTCTTGCTGCATTTGGACCTGAAATTACTAGTAATAAAGAGAGCTTAGATAGCTAAGCACAGCTACTTGTTCCCATAAAAGCCACAGGAGGAGCAGAGAAAATTCCCATGGGAAAGCATCTGTTCTGTGCCTCTGTCAAGTACTAGTTTACAAAACATCAATGTATTTATAGTATTGTCCAAGGGTGTGCTTGAAGTTGAAAGTCTTAGCACCTTTCTTTAGCCATGCTAGTCTGTCATGGGAAACAAAGCAGGTTTGCTGGGAGCAAATCTTAATAAAATATCCCCTGGTATTGAAAAGAAATGAGCCATGGTTGTAATGTTTAAACTGTATAATACCAGTAATCAACTGTTGATGGGACACCACTGTGGAAAGCTGTCACCAGTACCAGTGCTGTTTCCTTCTGCAAGTTGATTTCAGAGCTGAGTAACCCCAAGCCATAGCAGGGCCCATTCTAAGCTTTGAGGCTTTTCCAAGATGACTTTTTGCAATAAAAAAAATACTGGATAATTAATATAAACCTAGAACTTTATTTCAATTACTTTGCATGTTCCCCAGTTAGTAGCTCCTCTCCTGCTTTGTTGTCTTGTCCTTGCTGGGAGAATTAAGAATGTGCTAAGTCAAAGTGAATGAAACTCTTCCATGACCGAATAAAATAGTTTCTGTAGTTGTGCTGTTCTAGAATAAATTGATTTAGCTACTTACATGTCAATAATGATATTTTAATAACAGAAAGCAAGAATAACTTATAGTTTAGCCATGTACTAGCAAATGAAGACATAAGCTGTTGCACAAAGCTGTACAGCCCAAAGGCACCTGACTGTGCATAAGGAACACTGAGCATCAAAAGTATTTTCATCCAAGAGCCCAGCTTCACAGATAGAACCTTCAGCCTTGCTGTTCAAAGGCAGAACCAACAAATATTACCTTGAGAAATCAAGCAGTGGTTGTGGAGATATTCTTTCTTCAGACAATGATTTGCTGCAAGCAGGTCACACAAAGTTTTCTGTAAGACAGTAACACAGAGAGCTCAGCAGGCTCTTGGGGTTCAAGGAAAAGGGGAAAAATTATACTGTAAATTTGCATTAAATAGTGTTTTTTTTTTCTCCTCTAAAAAAAACCTACCTAACCCTGAAGACAGGGGGTGTTACTGCCTTGACAATTGCCATGATGAGCAACCTTCTTCAGATTATTACATGCCATCTATCTCAGACACACAACCCCTTTCCAGAAGGGAGAAGCTGGAGATCTCTAAGCATCATCAGGAAAGATAATCCTGAAACACAGCAGAGTGAGGAAAACATGTTTTTATTATTATTGTTGTTACCTCTTACTGCTTTCAAGAGTTATTCTCCAACTCATCTTCACTTTCAAAGGTAGTGCTTCTGTGCAGGTGTATAATGCACTTTGTAAAGTACTTTACAAGTTCTAATTAAAGAAGCCAGCCTGGAAACAGTTACTTATTAGAAGTAATAAGTAGTCTCAGCTGCTTGAGAAGGAAAGCTGAAAGCAATTCCAGGATGTTCAGAGACAGTCCGAGCATCTACAGGATTCTTATCTAATTTGACCCTCTCACTGACCCTGTCTTTATAAATCATTCCTTTTTTTTGTAAAGAATGAACATGTTTATGGGAATCAAACTGTTCAGTCCAAGTGCCCACAGATATGGTTCTCATTAGCCAGGTGTTACCACAGCTTTCTTGACTAGTAGCTGGTACTCCTTTGGGTAATAATAACAGCTGTAATCAGACACTGTTAACTATTACCCAGATTAAATAGCCTGTCATTCAGATTTATGTAATTGGGAGAGTAGACGGGGGTGGAAATAAGGATGAATTACCTTCTAGCACTCACAGGTAAAATGTTTATTGGAGCTTAGCTAGGACAAAGGGCTCAAACCATGGCACAAGCTTGAACAAAAGCAAGATCACATCATATCTCTTCTACAGCCCTGCTTGGGTTCTTCACTCTATTAAGTAAAGCAATGAGCCTACACGTGTTATGTTGCAGAATTAGCCCTTGGCAGAAGCAATACTAGAAAACAAGAAAGAAAAATTCCTAAGCCAGAATGTCTCCTCAGTTATCATCTTCAGCATTGCTCAGAAGGACAGCATGCAATAAAACTTACCCTAATTTAGCAGGAAACTTCAAGCCCCATGTTCTTTATAGGCCAAAAAATGCCTAGAGTTCTAATACTTAATCAGTTGCATGAATATTAATAGTGCCAAGAGCCTTAATAGTTCTTCAGCTTTGCAGGCTTGTTCAGCAATAAGGACATCAGGCCTCCTGGGAACTTGTCTCAACGTCACAGGGCTGCAAAACATTGCTAGAGCTGAGGGAAAGCTTGTGCTGGCTCCTGACTGCTTGCAGTGTCACTGTGCACACTGGAACAGCAGAATGGGGGAAGGAAGGGTGGGAAAGCCCCCAAACTGCTGCATACAAGGCTGTGGAGGAAAACCACCATGCTACAGCTCAGGAGGCAGAGCCTGGCCAGGTGCTCTCCAGCACAATGCATCCCTGCCTTCCCCTGGGAGTCCAGGCTGCAGCAGGAGCTGCTTCTTCACCTGCCAGTGTGGAGTGTTCATGCTGCTGCACACAAAAGCTGGGGCTCCCTAGCAACTGCTGCCAGAGTGAGTGGCCTTCTGCATGCTTGCTGGTGCTACTGCCAGTAAAAAAAGCCATCATGGTGCTGTCTGATCAACTGGGTTAGCCACTCTGACAAGGGAAAAACAGTCACAGGGGTTTTGCTCCTCACTCAATAATTGAGGAGTTATAAGAAATGCTTTTCAAAAAATCTCACTCTGTTTGGGATCCCAGAAAGCCAGGTTTTGCAGAGTTTTGACCCCTGCCTTGTCAACTGCTTTGGAAATGCAGGCTGGACTCTGCCCCCTATGATGGCCAATGGCAGCCTGGGCTGCAGCAGGAGCAGTGTGGCCAGCAGATGGAGAGAGGGGATTCTGCCCCTCTGCTCTGCTCTGGGCAGACCTCCCCTGGAGCCCTGTGTCCAGCTCTGGAGCCCTCAGCACAGGAGGGACATGGAGCTGCTGGAGCAGGGCCAGAGGAGGCCACAGAGATGCTCAAGGGGCTGGAACAGCTCTGCTGTGGGGACAGGCTGAGGGAGCTGGGGTTGTTCAGCCTGGAGAAGAGAAGGCTCTGGGGAGACCTTAGAGCACCTGCCAGTGCCTGCAGGGGCTGCAGGAAGGCTGGAGAGGGGCTGTTTCCAAGGGCCTGCAGTGAAAGGACAAGGGGTAATGGGTTTAAATGAGAGCAGAGTAGATTTAGACTGGATCTCAGGAAGAAGTTGTTTCCCTTGAGGGTGGTGGATCAGTGGCACAGGCTCCCCAGGGAGGTGGTTGGGGCCCCATCCCTGGAGCTATTGCAGGTGAGGTTGGCCAAGGCTCTGAGCAGCCTGGGCTAGTTGAGGGTGTCCCTGCTCCCTGCAGGGGGGCTGCACTAGGCAACCTTTGGAGGTCCCTTCCAGCCCTAACCATTCTGTGATTCTATGATTGCAGAGGATAGGGTACCAAGTGTCCTGCCACAGTTTCCCTCTCACCTCCACGCCACACAGCCCCTTTGCCACCCCAACTGTGATACCAATTTTTGTACAGCCTTAACAAAAACCAGATCTGAAACAACCCCTTCTTAGGAGGTTTTGCAGCTCCATCACCTCACTGTTTCTTTTTTTTTTTTCCTATGATGTGGAGATGCTGGGGTCTAGTGAACCAAGCTGTCCTGAGAACGTGCAGACAAGGAAGAAAGGGCTTCCCAAGTCCAGCCTGCTATTGAACCTAGTGTATGGCATATTGCAGTTCATATATCTGCTAAATGGTTGGTAAAGCAATTGTAAAATAGAGGTTCCTGAACCATTGGAAGAAGTCACGTTGACCTTACCAGGGATAGGATTCTACCCACTTAAATAAAAGGGCAATAAAATACTTCTCGTGGTGTCACCATAAACATAGGTGTCCCACAGCTGCCATCAGCATTCCAAGCCAAGTATGGTCCAGATCTCTGCAGGCAGATGAAAGACCCTGCATTTCTTAACTTTTCCTTTCCATCAGGAAGGAAAGTGTGAAGCTTGGTTCATTTTTTCCTGTCAGTCCCTTGGATTTTAAGTGTTTGTATTGAATACACAGTGTTGGCTGCCTTTTGTTGTTTTACTTCCAGGAAAGTCATTTAATATCTTGTGGTAAATGCTGATTTAAATACTCACATCCGTGTTTATGCTTATTTCTGAAATCTCTAGAAGAAACCCATAGTGTTTGCTTTCTTCACAGTATCTACTTGGTAAAACTCCACGGGAAATCCAGGTGAGTAGCACACTGAAGATTACAAAGGATTTCAGCAACTGGGTAGGGAGATCAGCTTTGTCATTGCAGCATTATGATGCAAGCACTACAAACATTTTGTTGTTTAATTCATGACACTCTAGTCCCCCTTTAAAATCTTGGTGCATGAGAAAAGCTGATAATTGTTTAAGTTTGATAAGCTGAAATTGTTAAGTAACTGCCTTAAGTTTGTAGTCAGATAATTAAGTCTGATGCTTTATAATAACTACAGAATCAAGGAGGAACTTTCATTGTTATGCATCCACAGAATCTAGATATATTGCAGGAGGATTTGCTCTTTAAACTAGTGGGCACTTGTTACAGACAGCATCAAGATGCTGAACAAAGTGCTTAATGATATATTTTCCTAATTCCTTTTTTTCCTTCACCTATTTGTTTTTACATAAATAGGTTACAGTCTTGACTTTTATTTTTTAAATGAAAAGTAATACAGCACATTTTATTATGATGCATTTATGACAATTCTAACACTGGAAGCATAGCAGAGTTAATGCATCAAACTCCTAAACTCTGTTTCAGAACAGCTCCCATGTGATATAAATGTCATTATTTCCATCTGGTTTCTAATGGCTGCAATTAGTAGTCTCTGTCTAAGGGAAGACAAGCACTGGAATGTTAGACATTTCTACCTCTTAAAAGGGAAGTTTTCTACCAAACCAAATAGAAAGAAAAGCAGTATCTGACAACACTGAATGCTTGAAGCCTTTCTCACTCTACTTTCTCAGCAGCTAAAAGCTTCATCTCAGAGAGATGCTAAAGCCACTAATGAATTCCTGTGCCTGAAAGCTGGGTAAGGCAATGACCAACCTTTGAGGCTTTATCTGCACTGATATCAAAGCCTGCCCTTCAAACCATCCTTCCCCTGAGCCAGCCAGCAGTAACCTGCACTGTAACTCCTTGTATTTCAGCTCTTTGGAGCACTTCAGCCCAGCCTCAGGTATAGGGATCACCTGGATTGCCCTTGCCCACCAGTTTGCTTTGATGTGGTCCTCTTCTGCTATAGACTTCAAGCAGCAGTGCTACAGCTTTGTGTTCCTGCCTCAAAGCTGTGGCTTGAGGTTTGAGAGGAGCATGGAAATGAAAGCAAGGCTGATTACCTGAGGGCTCCTGCCAAGGGAATTAGGCAGCATGGTCCTGATTCCTGTGGCTCTGAGGTAAGGTGCATGTTAGGAAGTCTTGGGCTGACCTGACCCTAAATAATAACTTGTTATGAACCTGTTGAAACTTGGCATCAGAACTATGGGATGTGCTGATCCCCTGTGGTGCTGGGGAAAAAACAGATGCCTTGGAGAGTGCTTTAATGACCGGCATGTTGGATTGGAAAGTACCATGACATGTCAGTGCTGAGCACAGAGTGTTTGCAAGAAGCCTTTTTCTGCCTCTGTGTTCTTGCAGCTGTTTTTTGTTGGCCTGCTTTTCTGGTAGTCTAACGAAGAACTAGATGGGAATATCTGTGTGCTGAGTGTTTCAGTTGGGCTGTTCTCAGCAGCTCCTAGCTCAGCATGGACTGGTCTGGACTGTTGCTCAGAGGCCTCTTCGGGAGTCAGTAATGGGACCAAAGGGAAAGTAAAAAGATGTCAGGCAAAAGATGTCCTGCTGACTAGGTCAGTAATGCTTCAGAACAATGGTCAGGCTTGTAGCATGACAAATTGTGTGTGCATCATGTTATTACCACTGCTAAACGTTTCTAGTTGCCTGCTTTTGCCTGACACTGCATATTTTGGAGTATTTCCATGTATCTGGAGCAGCAAAACAAGGGGGGAAAAAGAAGCAGCATTTTAAGTGTATACCTAGAATCAATTGTGCTCTGATTTGCATAGCCTGAAAAGGTTAGATGTTAGCAAAAAGGTAGCTGTGGCAAAAAAATGTGTTCCAGCAAATTGCAGACACAGCTCTCTGATCCCTGAAGGGGCTGACTGAGTCAGAGAGATTGATGATTGTGACTTCAACAGCACTGTGCTGATTTGCATCAACTGAGGAGCCTCTGTGTGCTTTTGTAGCCTTATCTGGTTGACAACTTGGCCATCTTCTCATGTGACTTGGCTGGTTTCTGTTCTTACACTCCAGTCTTCTGCACATTAGTGAGTGTCATGGTAACCGAGGAGCAACCACACTCAGCAGGCTAGCAAGAAACCTAGAACTGCTGAAGGTTAAGAAATAACTAGAAGGAATACTTCAGTAATATAAAAACCCAAGAAAGACACTTCAAACTGATCCTTGTGTTGGTTATTTTGGTTTCTAAAATAACACACAGGCAGTAAAAGAACAGCACAGCTGGAACAGCTACCAGCAGTTGGATGATTCAGTTAGACATGTTGGAAAGCACGAGGTATGGGTTCACATCTGGGGAGTTTCTCCTGCCTGTGTAGGAAGGATACTGAAGGCAGCAAACTGGAAAGGTTCAGAGTCCTGTTTTGGCAGGTGGCTATGGCAAGGTGAAACTTGCTGTTGGACAGCTAGGAACCAGGTAAAACCCTCTGCAGCACTTACGGCAATGAGCATGTAAGTGCAGTAGATGTTTGGTGTGAACTTGAATCCAGAGTGATGTGTGCTGAGAGATCACAAGTCTGAGAAACACTGGTTAAAAAAACCAGCAACTGGTTCCCAATTCAAATCCTCTTAATCTGCCAGCTTCTGGATAGTCTAAAGAGAAGTGGAAGACAAGAAATTAGCTTAGCCCCTGACTCCCAGATCTTAGCCTAACCTGTGCTGATATCCTCCAGTCCTGTGCCCCCAAAAACCAGTCTCCTTGACAAGTCCCTTGAAGATGGTGCACAGGAGGCATCTGCACAACTGCACAACTGCAAGATCTTGGTGTGTTAGAAACCCTTCTAACTGTGTCTCACCCAATACATGTCTCTAGCCACCTGCTGATGGTAGTTGGGAGTTTTGTGTCATGGGAGGGAAGTGAGATTTCTTCAGAAGGCTTAGAATAACAAGTGTATCTGGTCCTAGGTGAGGCATCCTCTTTATTGGAAATACTTCTTATTTCTGCTTTGCATTTGTCTGGCTTCAGCTTTCATCCATTGCATCTTTTAATATAAACTATAGATTCAAGAACTCTCGATGGTAAAAATCTCCCAGTGTTGAGACATAGAAAATGCTGTAATTTCAACTAGAATGTGTCACATGGCAAAATAACACCTGGTACCTTTGGTTGGTTAGTTGGTTGTTTTACTTTACATAAAATCATTCTTCACTGAGGCAGATTAGTTAGGAATTTGGTTAGCTGCCTTCAACAGCACAGGAGGCCGCATTTGCCATTCCTTAAAGCATATTGGTTTAGGCATGATCTTGGGACTGTGAATGTATTTAATTGGGAAAATAACAACAACCCTGTTGGCTTTATCTCCAACACAGAGATGAGTACAGGCCTGAACATGCCTGTGCAATCTGAGTACAAAAATAATCCCCTGCCCTCCTCTGCTTGGAGGCATCCAGTGGCTCTGTCTTTTAGATGCTGCTGCTGCTGCAAAGCTGAAATACTCTCTCTGCTGCAGAAAGAGGAGTAAAAGCAGGCTCCAGTATAGCCTGGCACAGAACTCAGTTCTGCTTCCAGTTATCCCCTGCTGCCAGAGCCAGCCAAAGCTCCCAGCTGCAGCCCTGCCCTGCTCCTCTGAAGAACCTGGGTGCAGAGTGAGGTGAAAGGGGAAAAAAAAATAAACAGAGCAGCAAATTATGTCAGGAGGAGCTCCTCCTTATATTTATAAAGCAGCTAGATTGCAGGCCAAGGAGCAAGTCACTTATGTGGTAAAGGAATGAATTCTACACATGTAGTTTAGAATGGATAGGAGGATGTAAGCAATTAATTTATTATTATACATTTCAGTTTTACATTCAAATGTAAAGCATTTCATATGCACAGAAGCAGTAATACGCAGACTGAAAGTAAAAACAATATATGAGAATTTTCATAGTAATCTGAAAGAGGTTAGAGGTTTATTGCTGGAAGAATCATGAGGGGAAATGAGGTTTGGTTTTGTTGGGGCTTTTTTAAGCAAAAATATGCAGGCCATGTCAGTCTAGGATCAAGGGTGGTGTTACAGAGGCATGCAGAGAACCATCAGGGAAATAAACATGGCACAGAATTGCATGCAAGAAAACAGCAAACAACCATAACTGCACTGGTGAGACCCCACCTCGAGTACTGTGTCCAGTTTTGGACACCCCAGTTCAAAAAAGATAGAGATTTGCTGGAGAGAGTCCAACGCAGGGCCACCAAGATGATTAGGGGAATGGAGCATCTCCCTTATGAGGAGAGGCTGAGAGAGTTGGGGCTCTTTAGCCTGGAGAAGAGGAGACTGAGGGGAGACCTCATTAATGTTTATAAATATGTTAAGGGTGAGTGTAGAGAGGATGGAGCCAGACTTTTCTCAATGTCGTCCAATGACAGGACGAGGGGCAATGGGTGCAAGTTGGAGCACAAGAGGTTTAGGCTTAACACAAGGAAGAACTTTTTCTCAGTGAGGGTGCCAGAGCTCTGGAACAGGCTGCCCAGGGGGGTTGTGGAGTCTCCATCTCTGGAGACACTTAAGACCCGCCTGGATCTGTTCCTGAGAGACTTGGTCTAAGTGATCCTGCTCAGGCAGGGGGGTTGGACTAGATGATCTTCTAGGTCCCTTCCAGCCCCTAATTTCTGTGATTCTGTGATTCTGTGATAAATGTGGGGTCCAAGGTTACAGGGGTAATGAGATGAGATGCTGTTGGGAATAAAATGCCTTTGTGGTCAAAAATCTGAAAAGGATTTCTAGAAGAGAGGAAGAAATCATTGGGGTTTTAAATATGACATTTTTTATAGACCAAGAGGAGGAAAAGAGGTATAGATACAGGGTGGGACAAAGAGATGATTGCTATAAAATAACAAATGGCGTTGGTTCAGTTTTCCAATGCAATGTGGAAAAGATCCTCATAATAAAACTGTAGGTGTCCAACCAGTGTGTCTCCTGTGAGGACAAACACCCCACTGCTCCATGCCTCTGTGAGGTCTGATGGGCAGGGGCAAGCAGAGATGGGCAGGAAACATGGCAAATGACTTGCTTCCCAAGTCATACTGCTGCAGGGATGGAGCTTGAGAGGGGGACTGGGGTGGGCTTTGCTGTAGAGACATTTGCCAAAGCCCCTCGAGCTGCTGAGCTGTGTCTGGGTGTGAGGAGGTGACAAGGTGTGCCTGGCTGTGAGGAGGTGACAAGGTGTGCTGCTGCTGCTGCTCCTGCTTGAGGCACCAGGGCTGCAACTCGTCTCTGGAGCTGGTGCAATGGAAGGGTCAAGTGTCACTGGTTTAAAACAACATTTTGACTGTTTTGGTGGTGGTGGTGGTGGTCTGGGTTTGGTTTTGTTGGGTTTTAGGGTTTCCCAGACCTACATGATTGTGGTTGACTTCCCCAGTTGGAAGTTAATGCCTTGGGGCCAGGGAGGAAGCCAAGCCCTGAGGCTGCAGGCAGCTTTATGTGCAGAACAGTAATGCCATATATCAAGACATTTTTTGTTCTGTCACTTGACAGCTCATCAGCCATTAGGCACCAGCTTGGGATCTTTGGACTGAGAGCAATGACCTGTCTACACCTGAGTTATTTCAAGATGAAAAAGGTCTTCATGGTTGTATGAGAGGCATAGGAAGAGTCCTATGGAGCTGAATGGGAGCTGGACTGAGGCCAAGGCCATCACATGCCCCTTTGTAGTAGCTGCATAAACAGAGGATGAGGAGATAATTTCCTGCCCTCTTCTGCTCTTGTCTAGATCTTTCTTGTCATAGATAATTATAAATCAAAAATAATGAACTTCCCCTTTAATGCATTTGAAGCTTTGGCATGAGGTGGTGTAAACAAGTTCTGAAGTCTAGTGTATGGGAGCATTACACCTAATTATTAATAAATAAATAACACTTGATCAAGAACGTAGGGAGCCATGGTGTTATTTCATGCTAATATGTATATCCATAAAGAGTATTAACTTGAGTCTCCTGTGACTAATCCTGTGTTCACAGAAGAGATGTTCTCTGTGCAAGATAAATAGCACAGAGAGGAGCCAGTGTAGTGTGCTGGCTGCCTGGACCCAGGAGTCCTCCCCCAGAGCTCAGCTCTTCCCATGCTCCTGGAATGCACAAGGATAATACTTCAATTCATGCCTCCTCCTGGTTTTTGCTTTCAGCTCAGTAATTTGTCTCAAGTGAGGTAACACAAGGATCTGTCCTTTTTAGACTGTGGTATTTTAGGAGTTGACTAGTTCTGCTCTTATTAAGTTTCCTTACAAAAGCTGTTCACTACACTGAAAACTGACAAGAATTTTCTGCTGTTTAACCTGAAGTATTTAAATTGCAGCAGAGGCATTTCATGTGTTTCCTGAAAATATTCAGTGAATACAGCTAGTGCATGGCTATACAAATCCTTGCTTTTTCTCTAGAGTTATAGGCTCCTTATTTTATATCCACTCAATTATTTCTCCTTGGTTACCCCTTTCACAGTCCAGGGACAGTAGTGCTCTCTGCACTATTCCTATGGCACCAAACACTGCAGAAAGATTTCCACTTGGCTGTCTCCAGGAGCCCTCTTTTCCCTCTTTGCTCTATGTGAAGAAAACATGAAATCCTATGACAGGTCTGGTTTATAGTGACTGAAAGAAGCTAGACTTCTTAAATGGGTTGATTGAAGTTGCTGTGTGATTTCTTCTGCATTAACTTGATATGCAAACACTATAGAACTTAGTGGGTAATTTAATGAGCTTTGGGTTTCCCCAAAGAAAATTCTTGTCCTTATTCCAGGGACAATGCTAATTGTTTTTGTCCTTTCTTAAACTGCCCCTGTTTTGCTACAAAATAGTCTTATTTATATAACAAATAATCAGGGTCAACCTTGCAGTCCTTACCTGAGAGAAGTCCTGTTTGAGGAGAATGGTTAAAATAAAAACGATAATTTTCAGTGCTTTAGCATGAAGTTGTATCATTTGAGCTCAGTTTGCAAAGACTGAGAAGGGCTGGCTGCAGATCATCCTGCTGTGGGAGTCAAACCCATGTGTTCACATGGAAGGAGGTTAGGATTTGGGTTACCTTAGCAAGGGTTTTCCTGGGGAAAAAACATTCCACACACACACACCCCACTCTCATCCCCATGCTGCAGGCGCTGCTGCCAAGGAAAACTGCCCCCAAACTCCGGGATTCTTCTGGGATTGTTTGGTGTGGAATGTGCACGGCAGCCACAGCACTTGTGCAGCTGCAGGTCGGGGCTGCCTCCTGGGGGTGGCAGTCACAGTACCTCTTTGACTCAGAGCTGCATCTACGCAAAGCAGACCAAAGTAGGTGCCCGAAGCCAAGGGCTGGCTGGGAGAGTCCCCAGGGTGTGACTAGAACAAAAACTGCCCCTCTGCTGATAGCTGGGGGGGCTACAAAGCAAGCCCCAGGCACTTGCTGAAAGGAAGGCACTTGGGTTCACTGGAACATGCTGCCCAAATGTATATATTTCATATATCCCTATGAAATCTGGACAAGGACTTTGTGATCATATTATTCCCCCTGTGCATAATTCACTTGTTTCTAATAGTTTGCTGAGTTTTTTTCTTCCCTGCAGTGGGTGCTGCTTGCTGTGTTCTGCAAGAAAAATGTAAAACAGGAAAAGCATGCAGATATTTTAATCCAGAAAGGGCGTGTGCCTATTTTTGATAGCTACACTCTGAGGACAAATTATTGCTACAATTACACCCACTCCTTTAGAGGTTGGAGAGACTGTCAAGATTTTTTTTTTTTTCAGGTATTATTTGTACCTGTTGTAAGAGAAACAAAATGTTTCAACAAAAAGCTCAGGTAGCATCCCTGAGAATAGAATATTTGAATAATGAATTAACAAAACTGCATCTTCTGTTGAGAAAACCTTTTAGTTGTGATCCCTTGCCATACAAATCCCAATGGCAGCAGCAAAGTGTGTGCCATTTGCTCCTCATTTCAGGCTGTGGGAGAGAACAGAACTCTGATTACAGCAAGCAAACCCCATGTATAGTCAGGAAACCTGTAAAAACCAGGAAACATCAGATTAGAAACAAAATCTTCAACTTCCACTGCACGTGTGTGCACAGCATACAAGTGCATAGATCTCTTAATCTTGTGAAGAGAACAAAAATTGAGAGAATATTGCCTTTCTGGTGCTGACAGTAGTGTCTGCACCTTCCTTGGGTATTGCTTCCCAAATTTAAAGGTCAATGTAAGTTCAAACTCTCACTTGGGTTTAGTTTTCTGTGTGGGTATTCTCAACAGTAATAACCAGGTGGGTGTTTCTGCAGTAGGTTTTCTTTGCTTTAAAAGGCAGGTCTCAAATATTAGTCTCTCCTGCAAAAGAACAAGTAAAACTTTAATTGGTTGGGGTGAGGGAGGAATTAATTTAATGAGTAAGTTTCACTCCACTTCTGGACTTGATATTAGTAGTCTGTAAGGAAAAAAATACTTTTGTTTAAAAACTGTATTTCAAAATATGTTGAGAAGTCCCTTTTCAGTAATCAAAACAGTTTTGCAGAAGCTGAAAGCCAATAAACCACCTATATTTAGAAATATCTGGTTTCAGGAAAAGTAATCTTTCTCCTGAAAAAGCAGCTGGTCAAAAGGTACCCTGAGCCTTCTGCTGAGTTGTTGCTTGCTTTTTTTAAATAAAATTAGCTGACTAGTACATAATTTTTTCTTTTGGTCCTCCCTTCTCTCTGAAGGTCACAGCACATCTAATCTCTTTAAAAAAAATAAGAGGAGATAAGAAACCTCAACTCTGTGCCAAAATGCTCTTAGCATGTATCAAATGGCTTACTGTGTCTTTCATGTACCTAAATTAGTGACTTCTGTTTCTCCACTTGACAAAGCCAGTCTGACAATTCCCAAACTACAGTCAGGCCTTCCTGGTATAAAAATAACTATTGAGGGCTTGTGTGGTATCAGGGAAGCACTCCTAGAACTCAGCATGGGGGAGCTCAGCCAAAATCAAGCCAGGGAACTGATCCAGTGCAAACCAGGATGCAACCATGATGAAGGGACTTGAGCATCTCCCCTATGAAGAAGACTGAGGGAATTGGGGCTGTTTAGTCTGGAGAGGAGAGGACTGAGAGGAGACCTGATTAATGTCTATAAATACCTGAAGAGGGGGTGACAAGTGGAAGGGGCCAGTCTCTTTCTGTAGTGCCCAGCAATAGGACTAGGAGCAATGGGCATAAACTGGACCATAGATTTCACCTCAACATGAGGAGGAATTTCTTCTCAGTGAGGGTGGCAGAGCCTGGCAGGGGCTGCCCAGGGAGGTTGTGGAGTCTCCTGCTCTGGAGACTTTCAGAACCCACCTGGATCTGTTCCTGTGTGGGCTGCCCTGGGTGCCCCTGCTCTGGCAGGGGGGTTGGACTCCATGATCTCTAGGGGTCCCTTCCAAACCCTCATATTCTATGATTCTATGTGCTGGAAGGTGAGTGGCTGGTGTCAAACTAGACCATGCTGGTACTATTTTCTTCTCACTAATATTCACAGAAAGTAAGACTTCAGCTCTTCTTCAAACCTAAGCAGTGAGTTAGTACTTGGAAGTGCATTTCCATGTATGTGGATAATAATGTTGATAAAATGTGAAGCATTCATCCTTGGCTCATCCCTCCTCTTGCCAAGCCAGTTTGCTCATCACCTCTTCCTGCTTCCTTTCAGTGCTATTGGAGCATCATAAGGCACCAACAGGGGCAGAGCAAGGCACCAGGGATGGGGACTAAGTCTGTTACTCCCCAAGTCAAAATGCTTCCTGCAGCTGTGTAGTTAAGTGTTCTTTTGCACCTCCCTATAGAACTAGACAAGGGTTGCCCCAAAACACAGATTTTAAGAGCCTCTATCAAAGACAAGTTCCTTGCTGATGTGATGTTTAGGCAAGAGGGAGGGAGGGAGGGAGGGAACTAGTTTCTGCCTGGTCATTGCTGTGTTGCTTATTTCTTAAGATTGTTTGAACATTAAAAGCATTACATGGAATCAAGACTGACTTGAGCTTTCTGGATACCCCCAGGCTATTCTGCTTCCCTCTAATGAAACTGTCTGTTGCAAAAATTGATTAATGCTCTGCCTTAATAATCTTTTAGTAAATCTCTTTCTGGAAATACATCTCTTTATTTTCTTCTTTTTTTTTTTTTTTTTTTCCCTTTTCCTGTAAATCCACTGAAAAAAATATTTTAGCAGCTTTATCAATCTGAAGACTCCCACTTCAGTGCTTAACTAGAATAACCTGAGAAGTGCCTGATCATTAGAGGGCTACAGTCACCCAAGGAGAAATCATGAAGGTATTCACCAATTTCACTTGGAGACAGAATTTGACTATTTGTAAAGCAACCTGGAATATCCCAATAAAAATATAATGGAATAAAAACCATCCTTTTTTTTTATTCTTAGGTAAAATTAATTGCAAAGCAATTCTGTAATTTGAAAAGGCTAGTGTACTAGACTTTAGGCTTTTGTCACTTGAATTTTAGAGAGCTGATAAGCCTAACACATTTATGTGCCACATGTACCTTTGTGCATCTTCTCAGGCCTGAATAATCTTGACATCAATAACAAGTAATTAGCAGGACTCTGGGGGGAAAAGAGAACCTGTAGACACTAAAAACTGCTACAAACCTTTTTTAGAACAAGTCCTTCAAAATCTCAAGCTCTGTAATGGCTTAATTGTATATTTTGCATTACAAAAGAATTTGATACAGCTATTTAATAAAAGTTGTTCATACAGTGATTTCATAGAGAGTAAATTAAAATTGTTTTTATATTTCTCTGTCAGGTCTAACATTACAGAACAATTTACTTTTTTTTATCTCTTATCTTTTATCTTACCAGGCACAGAGGTGAGACTGACTGGCCTATAGTTCCCAGGTTCATCCTTCTTTCCCTTTTTTAATATGGGGAGTTGTATTTCCCTTTATTTCCAGTCAGTGAGGACTTCACCAGACTGTCAGGACTGCTGGAATATAACAGAGAGTGGTTTAGCAACCTCATCCACCCATGGGTGGATCCCATCAGGTCCCATGGACTTGTGCACCTTCAGGTTCATCAGTTCATAACTCCTGCCCCAGAATCCTTTCCCCTCTGGGACAAGTGCATCCTGTTAGCTGCTCACAGCCCCAGTGCCTTGTAAACCAAGCCATGAGTGTAAAATCCAAAGTCCTTTCAGCAACACCAGTCCTGGAGCCATGAATTGACCTAGTGGCTCTTCCTATATATTCCCTCACCCATAGCTGATGTCAGGGGGGTGGAGGAGAACACAACTTGAGCTCCTGATGCCTTTACCGGTTGTCTCAAGGCCCTGAAAACACTTTTAATGGCTTGTGAGCCTCTCATTGCTGCATCATCACTTCACACCTGAAAGACCAGGAGTGGGTAATAGTCTGAAGGACTGACAAGGATGGGAAGTTTATCTACAACATCCTTTGCAGGGCACCAGGGAGACAGCAGACCTCTCTGTGCAGTGGGTTCAGTCTGTTCAGTCACACCCGCTGCTCCCCTCAGCAGGCTGGCACCTCCAACAACGACCCTTCATTTCTCTTATTAGGGTCAGTTTTGATGGCTGGCCTGTGGAGAGTTGGCCTTGGTGGCTCTACTGGCTTTTGTGAGCCCTCATCCTTGCTCTCAACCAGTTCCTCCTTCTCCTGTTGCGCAGGTGCTGTGCTTCTTAAGGAACACACTCTGGTTTGTTTCATCTGTCAGAGACCTGTTCCTGTTGACCCTGCTCAGGCGAGTTGTGGCGGGCAGACTGAGGGGCTGGCTGATGAGAGGCCATAGAATCCTCTGCTACACTAGGATTTACCTGCCTGCCTACAGCATCCTCTGCTCCACTAAGAGTTAGCTTGTGGAAACAGCCAATTTCCCTCTCACTCTCCCTGATGTCTATTAGTCTACTCACCTGTTCCCTGAGCTCCATCACTTCATCTGGAGGTGTGCCTGGTCCTCAACCTGCTCACACCACATGCAGCCATAGCTAGGATCACCTCTCATTGCCAGAGAAAGGCTGTGACATTCCTCACAGCCTGTGGCCTGGACACCAATATCCATCTGGATAGGTGCTGGGAGCACAGTCCTCCTCCGAGTAACCACCATCTCTTCTTGAACTCATTCCTCCTGCTTCAGATCCCCTGCGCAGCCCCACATAGGAGCCGAGCCGAGCCGAGCCCAGCCCTGTCCTGCCCTTCCCGCCCTTCCCGCGCTGCTGCTTCCTGAGGGGGCCGAGCGGCGGGGCCGGTGTCACCGCGGCTAAAGTGCCCGCGCTTGTTCCAGCAACTCCTCGGTCGCGTCACCCTCTCAGCGCTGGTCCCGGGAGAGCTGCCGGGTCCCCTGGCTCTGGGAACCTCTTGTTTGCCCTTAAAGCGCTCAAGTATTTACCGCTGTTCCTCTCTCGGGCGGCTGAGTGGGGTGTGGAGCTGTGGATGGACAAGGAAGGGGCAGAGTCCACTCCGGCTACAAACTGCTGGGTCACCTCTTGCTGCCCTCCAGCTACACAGCTGGCATCTTCTTGTGCCGTCAAAGAAAACATTCTCTCTTTTGGACATCTTCAGGTTGCTGCTTTGGAAACCATAGGCAGTCTGAGCACAACGTCTCTATGTTGGAAAGAAGTTGCTAATAAAGCTGCTACTGAAAAGCATCCACTTCTAACATTTTACACATCTCAGTCTTTCACTTTTCCCCCCCTTTGTTCAAATTATTTTAAATCAAAATGTTAAATTTTAAATATATGTTCCACAGAATGAGTTTACTGACAGGAAATTGTGGAAATAAAAAAAAAAGTTGTGAAAGATGAACTTAAACCACTTTTTTTTTCAAAGTTAAAAATCATCCAAGCAGGGAAAATTAATTTAATGTAATTCACATTAAACCCATTATTCAAATCAAATTGTTTTGGTATAATGAAATCTTTTACTCTTTGAGGAAATTACTACTCAAGTCATATTCAGTAACAAATGAATATGGTTAGCTGTTCACAGTTTTTCCTTTTATATTGTGACACATGCTCAATTACTCACAAAGCTGAACCCTCCTCTGTATTTGTCAGCTTTAGTGACAAGGCATTTTTTTTGCTCTCTTTAACCAAGTTGTATGAAAACATATTAGTGGAATATGTGCAGGCAAACCAAAACTGATCATATTAAACATGTACTAAGTGGGAAGAAAGTATATATTTAAATAAAAGATGAGGATAGGTAGGATATGGTAGGATAGAATGTGAATTTAATATTTTAACTAAGGTGGGGGAGGCTTTGTTCAGACAAAGATCCACTTTCATGTGTGTGATGTATTTCAACTACATCCATAAGAGACGTGCCACCTAAAATGAATGGATGTGATTACATTTATATTCCCACTTTAAGGTGAGACTAATCACATAATAATCAAAGCAGACTTATTTTTTTGTGTGTGTGAAATTAAAGGTGACCAGGCACATTTAGAAGTCCATGTCATTCAGATATTCCAAGCTCAATATTCAAAAAGCAGAATAAGCAGAAATCTCACATCTTTTTACAGAAATCTTACCTTGACCAAGTAGTTGTGTGTGACACACGGTTACCTAAACTTGTCTTGTGTGAGTACTGAATTGTTTCCTTTTTCGCACTCTCTTTTTAAAAAAATAATCTTTTCCAGTTGAATATTCCTGAAGTAGGTGGTTGTTAGAGAACAGCAGTGGGAGGGAGAAGGGCTAAATGGTGAGAGTTAGCTCAGGGTACTAATGTGAGCAGATAACTGACTGAAAAGGAAATCTCAAATGATATTTTTCACTTCTACAGTGCCTTTAATTGGGAAACCAAAAAGCATGCTACAAAGACCATGCCCTTGATGGGCTGCAGTTGCTTCCATCAAATCCTTCGAGAGGCTTTTTGGTGGCTCTGTCTGCAGACCTGGTCTGTCAGTCCCAGCCTGGTACCTCCTCTGCAGAAGTCCCGTGCAAATCAGTTGCACTGTTATCAAAAAGTAATTGGAAAACAAAGGTTGCATAGGCATGAACCTGACATCCATCAAACCAGGGTAGTCCAGAATTATAGATGCTGTTTACATTTAAAAACAAAGCCACACACAAAAAAAACCCCGAAGAAACCCACCAAACTTTGACCAGAAGTGGTTCTGCATGACAGACAACTGAAGAACTAGACATGGACTATTTTGAGACACTTTTTTTTTGTGAGGAGGGAAGAGGCTTCTCTTGATTTGTGATGAATCTCATGGCAGAAGGAATTTAAATCAGCCCCTCATCTTATTATACTGCTTTTTCTGTTTTCACTTCTGTCTTCCTCTTGTCAACATTTTCCTTGTGCAGACTGAATGGAGCAGGACACAACAAAAAGCATTTGCTTCTCTGGCCTTTTGAGATGAATTATATTTCAATCCAGTTCATCCAATGTCTGGAGGATCATCAGCTTGTGTGCTGCTTCTCTTCAAACAGTTCTTTGCTGTTCTGCCTTCACGATTCACCATCACTGTGTACACATGGAAAAGAAAGAAAAACACACCAGTGTTGTGGTTGGGTTGGTTGTCTCAGCAAGAAAGAGTATGCAAGAGTGTCTCTGGAATCTCTGAGAAGGTGTTATCAGAACACAAATATGTCAGCCATGCACTGCATGAAAGGATCCCTTGTGTGGTGCTAGGTGCTGGCAGCAAGGGCTGGGCTGGTTTCTCTGCTGGTTAGTGACCACCCAAAGCATCCTTTCTCCCACTCCCAGGCAAGGACTGAGAAACCAAACTGCTCTCTTTCCACTGGTGAGGATAACATTTTACAGATGGAATTTTTGTGTTTAACTTGGCCTCATAACAGGTGAATTTTCTTTGTCCCGCTGTTTTCTGCTCGCTTGCTCCCTAGCACTTTATTAAGAATGTTTGGTTCATGACATTAAAAATGGGAATTTTTTTTGTTGGCTGGTTAGCTTTCAGCCAGCATTGACAGCAGGGGTTTAAACCACCTCTGAAATTAAAAGGGCCACTCATCATCCTAATATTTCACATGTTTGGGTTTTTTTTAAGTACCTTGCAACACTGAGGCACAGCCTGGGAAAGGAGTGTTTGTTGTTGTACCAATTCCCCATCCAGAACACCTCTCCATAAGAAAGAGTCACCCTTTTTTGGTCAGAAAGACTAGGATGGAGCCCAGCAGTGCCCAAGAAGAAACAAATCCCCTCAGAAAGTGTGATAAAGCAGGGGGGATTGCTGCCTTGTGCTCAGCAGCCTACCAACACCCACGCTGCAAAGGGGACAGGCTGCACCTCTGTTTGACTGTGGGAATAAAGGTCCACGGAGAAGAAATTGGTCTTACACCCACTTGTGCACCACAGGAGCATCAGCCCTTGTCTGATGCCCCTGCCTGTGCCTGCCCACTCCCTCCTGCATGCACTGTATGGGAACCCTGGCCCCAGGGAGGCTGGGGAGCTTCTGTGTTTCTCTGCTATGGCATAACTGGGATTTTACCACTAGGTTTCAAAGGCAAGATATATATTTTATATATATATATGTATGTATTTTTAACAAAATGTATATACACATTTATATTTTTAACTTACACATAAGGCAGATGAGCTCCACCTACAAAGGTTCATGGGCTGTCATGTCCTTCCTCTTGTGCATAAATCTGCAGCCTTTAATGCTTATGAATACACATTTTTGCCATGGAAATAGCTTTGTTTCCTTTTACTTCATAGTTTTCCACTTTTCTTGCTTAGAAGAGCTGCTGAAAACATCTATTTATCTGTATGTAGTTCTCTTTCTGACATTATTTAGCTTAGAGTTTGGTCAGGAAAAGCAGCAGATCTTTGTCTGATGAGTTTCAAATGAAGAAATAGATGGGAACCTGTTTGTTTGTTTGTTAACCAGGAAATCTCACCACTTCAGATACCTTTTAACTTTGACTTGAAGCACATTTCAAAGTTTCATGTAAAATTAAATTTGAAAAAGTAATGTTGGGTTAAGAGAAACGTTTAATATTTCACCACCACAGGGTTCTGTTCTTTAAACCTTTTTAAAATTTTATATTAAAAAGTCACTTACTCTTAAAAGTAGTTTTGGAACAACTTTCATTCTGAAAATGTCAAAATGTCATTATTGAGAAGTTTAGTCTCATATGTTTTCAAAATGATATCTTATAAAAATCAATTCATAGTTCCAAACATTTGAATCTTGATGAACTCCCCCCAGCATCTTTATGAAGCAGGGAAACAACCCTCAGCCTGCTGTGTTCAGTGAGGCCTTGAGATGTTTCCTATATTGAAATATCAATAACATCAAGGAATTACCATAATTTGAGAATAAATTGCCCAAACAAAGCAGTCTTTTGAAACCTGACATCGAACCTAATCATTTTGCACTTTGTATTCAACTAATGTCCATTATCTGAGCAGCTCTGAATGTTTTGGAGATAAATATCCTTCTTTTATTTGCATTTCTTTACCCTCCTGCAATTTAGAAGCATAAATTTATCTACAGGCTGATTGTAAGATAGCAGCCATGAGAAAATATGCTTAAACAGTGTGTGTGCCTTCACTTTGACTGAAGCATACTTATCTGAGCAGCTTTTTGGCAGCAAGGCTTAAGCCACCCTATAGAGCCCTAAAGTGATGTCTATTTTACAGGTGAGGAGCTTGAGGTAGCCCAAAGATACCTTTTGCCAGTCAGAAACAACCCCCCCCATCTCCTGAAGAGGTAAACCCAGTACAAAAACATTCTAGTAAAGATGGTCTCTAAATTATCCTGCTGATAGGTCATGTTAATTTAATTTTTATCCTGAAAATTAGCTGTTTAAGTTTTGGGAACTAAATGCTTTGGGTGTCATTGTGCCTAAAAAAAGCTTTTTCTAGCATGCCTGACTTCTGCTGGTGTTAGCATATGGCTGGAGCACACTTTGTCCTGGACTCCCTGCTACAGTCAGTGGTATGCTCAGCAAATCTGTTTTTAGAGAGCCACTGTGCAGCTGCCTCTCCTTAGCAATTTTCCCCCTCTGAGGTATCATTTAGAGGCTGGAGGGGAAGACCCAGATGGCTAGAGAATCCAGCATATTATCCAGCTGCTCAGGGTGAAATCATTGTCCTTGTTTGTGTCTGGAACCAAGAACCTCAGTGTTAAAAAAAATTTAAAAAGGAAAAAAAACCCAACCAAACACAAACCAAATCACAACACCACACACAAAAATAATCAAAAGACCCCACAACAAGCAAACCTCAAAAAAAAACCCACATCAAAAATAAAAAACAACCAACCCATTTCTGCTATTTCACTCCTGAGCAAAGAAACTCAGAACAGAGGGAGGCCAGAATATGATGAGTCTGCAGAGGAAGGTGCAGCTCTGTCTGAGGAGGGTGTTGAGCTGAGTTATCTGGTGCTAAGGGAAGGGGAAGCCCTAGGTCCTCTTCCTGCCACCCTACCCTTCTCCTGGCTGTGCCTGCTTTCCAGTGCACCAGAGGTTTTCCTGGCACACAGATGGTTTGTTTGTCATCACTGCCTGGCACAGAAGAGCTGCTTTGCCCACCCTCCAAGCTGCAGCTGCAGCACAAGTGTGCATGCAGGGGTGATGGACAGCCCCTTGCTTCCAACTGCAGTCAGTTATTCATTAGGGAAGATGTGGGTTTGAGAGGGGTTTAGGAGTTCTGGATAAAATCCTTAAGGAACTAGATGGGAAGCTTGTAAGTTTCCAAGCTGTCAGGATGGCCCTTTTGCATCCCTCTGGGATCTCTGCTTGGACCAGGAGCTACTGCCAGCTCTGGGGTGTGCTGCTTGGGGGTACAGGGAAGATCCTTTGGGTTTCTCCTGGAGTCAGACAAGCCCCTGGGAGGTCACAGCTCCAGCCAAAACATCTCCAGTGGCTCTCGGGGACCTACAGGCACCTGGTGGCAGAGGGGGGCTGGGTGTCTGCCCCAGGGAGGAAAGCTGAGGAAGCTGTGCTGAGTGCTTGTATTAACACCTTGGGAAACTGTGATTAAAGTCTGATCAGTGAGTGAGACTCCATCTGTGCCATCTGGTTGTCTGTCACACACAGGTTTACTCCTGCAAGATGATTTAGTGGTGCAATTTACCAGCAGAGAGCAGTTTAGAAGTAGAATCACAGAAATTACAGAATCACAGAAATTAGGAGTTGGAAGGGACCTAGAAGATCATCTAGTCCAACCCCCCTGCCTGAGCAGGATCACCTAGACCAAGTCACCCAGGAACAGATCCAGGCGGCTCTTAAGTGTCTCCAGAGATGGAGCCTCCACAACCTCCCTGGGCAGCCTGTTCCAGAGCTCTGGCACCCTCACTG
>VYZU01070927.1:62041-84349 GCA_013401355.1 Ceyx cyanopectus
TGAGGGTGCTCTCTACCCCCTCGTCCAGGTCATTGATGAATATATTGAATAATACTGGACCCAGTACTGACCCTTGGGGGACTCCACTAGTCAGAGGCCTCCAGCCAGACTCTGCTCCACTGACCACAACTCTCTGAGATCTGTTCTTCAACCACTTCCCAATCCACCTTATTACACCGTAATAAGTAGGAGTGTCAAACGTGTTGTTTAAGTTGAAATCATAGTCCCTACACATCATCACTGAAATAGACCAAAGAATCACTCTATAATTACATATTAAAATACCAAACAGATTATTCTGGAATGACATTGACTATATTTCTTCCAATAATATAATGAATTAGAAGTACCTTGGGTTGGCAATTGATTCTTTTTCTTCTTCTTTGACAGTAGGCAAACATTCACACTCAGCTGAAAACGTGCAAGAAACAAGACTATAGTTACTCTTGGCAGTCCTCATACATTTATTTCCAAACTCTCCCAACTTTTATCAAGCAGTCTCTTTAGAATATAGAGCTGCAGACATTCTTTTGCACCTTTGATCTGTAAAATCTGCATGGTCCCCATAACAAAAGTTACATTTCAAATCCTCCCCTTTGATAGGTGTTGCTCTAATTTCTTTGTTACATGTATTTCAGTTTTCTAAGTTATATAAATTAACTACTTTTGAGGACTGCTTCCTATAAACTACCATGGGGCAGACTATTTGTTACTCTGCCAGTGCTCAGATCTGCACCCATGCTTTATATCCAAGTGGGAATTTGAGGCTGGGGCTTTGGGAATACTAAAGCCAACAACAAAGTATGTACAATATTTCCTCCTTTCTGTCCATAGAATTAAAAAAAATAATAATCTTTTACACAGTTTCCTTGTATACTATACTAATGTCTCTCTTTCACTACTGCTGCTTAGTACATGTTTTCTGCTAAAGCTTATGGACCACGAAGGTCAAAATCCCCTCACGTGGAGCACTGTGTTAATGCAAAGGAATGCTCCAAGGAGTTTTATGTCCTGAAAAACAAAGCATCCCTAGAAGGTCAGGCAAATGAGCCATTTGGATATAAGGCAAGGGAAAAGGAATGAAAAAAAACAAACAAACCAGGGTTTTGCATTTCCTAGCCAGTGAATAGCTGTTAGCAGTCCAAATCAGGCCCTGGTTAATTCTTGCCTTACTGGAGCTACATATTTTAAGGAAAAGCCTTGAAGGAGGATGCTTTGGAGATTTCATTTGGGAGGAAAAAGGAGGGAGAAATAGAAGACACTTTGAAATAGCTAAGAAGGAGCTAAAGATGCTGGTGGTGGCAGTTAGCACTAGTACTAATTGCTCCATGGGTGGAAGATGTAAGTGGTGAGCAGTGCTGGCAGCAAAGGGCAACTTGTGTTTAGTGTGGTAGAGGTGGCAAGGGAGAGAAAGGACACAAAGAGGGGAGGGGTTGTAGCTATAGGATCCTGGCAGCAGTTTTGATTAAATGTGGTCTGAACTATGAGTAGATGTGTGTTTCTTCTACAGTAGCACAATGTGAAGCACAGAACTGTAGAAACTCAAGCCTGAAAGGACTAGATGCTTCAGAGAAACTCATATTTAGCCTTAAAAATGTGTATTTAAAAATATAAATACTGTTCACAGCTATATGTGTGTTTAATAGAAGTGTCTACTAGGGATTCAAAACATTTATCATATTCCTTCACTTGTTAAAAATAAGCTCCCACACAAACTAAAATACTCCTCTGAACAGTTCTACCCCTGACATTTGTGCTACTATTTTAATAGCAGGAAGTCAAGAACACAGCTAAAAATGTTGCAGGAAAGGCAGTGTCACACATACCAAGCACCTTACATTGATTTTCTATGCATGAGATCTACATCAGCTAGAAAGCAAGGGATGGTGGAGTGGAGGGGTTACCATGTACCATTTTTGTTTATGCTGTTCATCCATTTATCAAGCTCTTCCATTTCTATCTCCATAACAGAAGGCGTGTCTTCTTCAAAAATAGGGCTTGAGAAGATGGGAGTGGGAAGAAAAACAACAACAAAAAAGGTATTACACAAAATGCTTCATTCAAATCACAGATTTTGTATGAGTCTTTCATCATTTCATACATGTGTATAAACTCTGGAAAACCACCTTAGCTTAGGAACTGCAAAGGTGTCAGCCAGATGGGTGTGAACAAAACAGAAGCAGAGCAGAGGTGGAGTTGGCTGGGATGTCTGGGGTGTGCCAGAGCCCAGGACCACTGCAGTGATTTGAGAACTGGCACTACCATAAATAGAAAGCTGAAAAACAGTTTGTCTCTGCCCTGCTGGAACACATGACTGAAGTCCCTTTGCTTCAGTGATAAAAGTAGAGAACCTTAAGTTTCATCCTAGCTGTGACTGACATTGACAGGGACTTCCAAAGGAAAGGTCATTTATTTAAATGCCTCTGTTTAGCTTTCTTTTGCTATCATTCCTGGAGTCACTGAGTAGAAAAAATATTTCTTGCAAAACCCTCTTTTGTGCCCTGATAAACCAATGCAATGACTTCCAGCATTGATTAGCAAGATGGGGCTCAACAAAAGGTCATGATAAAAATTACCAATCTGATAAGAGTCATATAGTTGTTTGTTTGTTTTCCCAGGAGCTAAGGCATTGCTTCCAGAGCAGCTGTGTGAGCCTTTCAGGTGGTGAAAGAGTCAGAAATAACGATATTCTGTAATAATAATAATAATAATAATACGCTTTACCTTTTCACATTTTCACTTCCCAGCTCCTCTGTAAAATAAAGAAGTTGGTGTTTATGGTTCTACTCTTTATGGTCCAGACTGAAAGCAAGACCTGAATAAGGTCACACAAACCAGGTTGCATTTTCAACAGGCATAACAGTTCACTTGTAGATGAATGACAAATCATGTCATCCTGTTTGTAATTTCCAGAGCCCATTATTTTTAATCCTGCACACATGAAAAGCTTCTCATGATTAGCTCAGCCATACTGGGAAGAAACTGCTAGCACTGGGATGGGCAGGACATGCCAGAGCAAGACAGAAGTCATGAGAGAAATGGTATGCTGAAAAGGAACCACTGCTGCAAATAAATTGTTTACTGGAAGCATCAGGACATTTTGCTTTACAACTAAGTAAAGATGGTGTTACAATCAAGTGACTGAAAAGCCTCACCCCTCAAAAAAGGAAAGAGCTGCATATAGGATTCACACTACATACTGTCTTAAATCAGTGTGGGTTTCATTTATTATTGCAAATGGGTGCAATGATTTCAGAGCTTCACCTACCAATTGCATGGGTTTAATATGAACCCTCTGTTTTCTGTGGCTTGACACTCCAACTCAACCAATTTTTTTGCTAACAGATCCAGGTACCTTCCTGAATCACTGCTCTCCCTATTGCAGCACCCAGACATCTGAGCACAAGATTCCTAGCTCATTCACTGTGCTATCTTCATAGCTGCCACCACGCTACAGGACCCCTTAAAAACATTCCCTGCAGTGGTTTTGCTCGTTTGTATTTGATGGAAGCTCCAAGCAGCTTTATCTTGTGGGCAGTATAGGCAATAGAAGCATCAAATCCACTTTGCATGAAGTCATTAAGCATAAAGACAGAAAAAACATTTGCAGCCACACAGTTACATCTGCACGTTGTTCCCAGCAATGCCAGGAGCTGCAGTTTGCTGCCTGGGATCTGGTGGGTCTGCAGCATGGGAATGAGGTGCTAAGAAGGAGAATCTACAAGTGGATCCCTTTCCTATCTGTCACTCAACTACAACCTGAGAAACACATCCTACATGTGTAGGATTTGTTAATGTTGAGCACCTCCTAAAAATACCCTTCTGTTGTTCAAGAAGACAAATTTACCTTGCTTAGACTTTTTCCTTTTGTGATGTATTACAAAAAATACACTCAGCAAAATCAGCAGGCCCACCAGGGCAGCAGGAACAACGTATATCAGGATAGGTTCTGCTGCTTCTAGGCTGTCCTGATGGTTTTCAGCATTCAGTTCAGTACTTGGAGTATTTTCTGTTTCAGAGCTGCTTTCAGTACTGCTTGCAGTGACAAGTACTGGCTCGTGGTCATCTGCAGTTGGAGAAGGTGAAGCAGGAGGAGGTGTTGCTGCAGTGGTGGATAACAGAGGTGATCCATCCCCTGAGAAAACATTTTCAGAGCCTGCAAGTAGATGAGAACAACTTCACATTTGGTGGCCTTTATTGGCATTATCAATGAGTTGAAGCATACAGCTTTAATATTTCTTTTTCATGTGATGTCTTAAAAAGAAAATAACCAGCAGATGTCCCATGCACACAGATCTGAAGTCTTGGGCATCAGTTATAAAATGAGATCACCAGTTCATCACAAAATCTTACCAGTTCTGTCAGTGTTCTTCAGCTGGCTTTTACTGGGACACATCAGCACATGGCCTGTCTGCACACAGCTCTCTTGCACAAACAGGCCTTTTTTCCTGGTGCTTGGCATCATCTGGTCTCACCCTCATCTAAAATCTTCTGCTTGTCAGTGAACCACACCATCCTCAGCCTTGGCACGTGTGGCTGCAACTTCTTTACCCCTCTCCCACCCAGGGACTTAGTACACACTTCAGGGAGACCATTATCTCTGGTTCACCAGTTCCTCCAGCTCACTCATCTCCCTGTTCCTGTGCCTTGCTCAAATCTGTTCAATTTGTTTCACTGTAAAAAGCAGAACTGGTGAAATGAAGTGTGAAGCCTGCAGAAGCTGCTGACTTTCACTTCTGCATAAAAAGCCTGGAGAGGAGCTGTTTACAAGGGCCTGCAGTGAAAGGCCAAGGGGCAATGGTTTAAATGAGAAAGGAGGAGATTGAGATGAGAACTAAGGCAGAAGTTGTTTCTCAGCAGTGGTGGCCACTGGCACAGGGAGCCCAGGGAGGTGGGTGAGGCCCCATCCCTGGAGACATCCCAGGTGGGGTTGAGGAGGCTCTGAGCACCCTGCTCTAGTTGAGATGTCCCTGCTCTCAGCAGGGTTGGACTGGATGAGCTCTGGAGCTCCCTTTAACCCAGACACTGCTGGGATTCTATGGGCCAGAAGAAGAAGTAGTAACATGGAGGCTTTCCTGGATACAGATGTAATTAACAGCTCCTCTGTCTAATCCTGTGGGCTGGCTGAAGGAGCATACAGTAAACAGTCAGTGGTGGGTATTCACAAATGCTGACACTATGGGTTTTGAGACTTGATGTGGGTTTTTGTTTCATCTCTCATGTATTTTGCAAGAAAAGTGGCTAAAATTTGCCATATTGGTAATGGTGAAACAAGTTTGGGGTTTTTTGAGGCTAATTTGACTGTCAGAGGTTAGAGCTTAAGAGAAGCACAGCCAATTCTGTGCTGATACAGTATTCTATACTGATACCAAAAATCTTGTAGCCAAAAGTGTAGGAATCAAACCTTAGATAAATGACACCAACATGTTTCTAACTGGAAAGCCCTCAATAGTTTTCTTAGCATTCAATTAAATTATTATTTTTCTTATTTTTTTTGGTGTTACCTGACCTTTCAGATACAATGCTGGCAAGGTGCAGCTCCCATCTTATACATCAAAGCAGGAATGGATTTCATGACTTTTGTAATGACATGTTTCTCCCTGTACTTGTAAAGTGCTGGGCAGCCACAGTTTCCACTAGAGTTAGCAAGAGCTTAAGGTTTTCAGTACCTCAGAGGTGGCATTTCCAATCTCACAGGACTGGAACCAAAAGTACTTAGCATTTTAAATGCTTTTGTAAACACATTAATCCTCATAATGGCCCTGAGAGATGAGCAGTTATCATCTCCATTTTGCAAATGAGAAATGGGAAGGACAGGGCTGATGTCCTTCCCAGGGATGCCAAGTGAGAGAGGAACACTGGGATTGGAGCACTATCTCTTGCTTAATCCACTCTGCAGCATCCCCTTTTGTGTAAATTTTGTCTCAGAGATAAGAATCACAAGAGACTGTATTCCAGGAAACCCAATTTCAACTAAGAAAATGAGTGTGACAGTAGTGATTTATCTAGGTTTTTATGCTGTGCTTATCACTCAAGGACCTGATTGTTTCAACTTTCCCCCAAAATTAGGGAAGAATGTAGATACTTCATACATAATACCTAACACTTGAATATAGTATTTAATACTGCAAAGGTCCCCAGACTCTTTTACCACAACAGGACAAAAAGACAGCTTTTCATCAGCAAAGCACTTTGCATTGGTCATCTGTCAATTTCTTTTGTATTTAGTATTTCAGACAAGAGCAAACCACAGTCTGCCCCTCTTGCAGCCAATGACCCATTCTGCATGTGCTCCTCCACCCCTTCTGGTGATCTGCTGACTGTCCTTCATCACAGTGCAGAGGGTGGAGGGAGTGCTCCTCTCCTCCTTAGTTTGGTCACTGCTCTTTTCTCTCCCAAGGTAGTTTCTAGTCCCTGGTGCCTGCAGCTGTTGCACAGAGCTAAAGGCATGTATTTCCAAGAGACTTTTCCAGTGTCTCTGGTACTTTTTATTGACCTCTTTTTAAGCTATGAGGTACATTTCAAATCATTTGTCTCTGTGTGAAATAGAATCACCTTTTCCAGCCTCTGGGCAAATAAAATGGCAAATCACAGGGAGTGACCTTGCTGTGGTGTATTTTTGTTCAGTTTGCATTATTCCAGGGACAAAACAGCATCTCTTCTGTGAACACCATTTTCTCTCACAGAGATCTTTTCTCTAAGTGAATTAAATACATCTTTCAGCAGAAGGGCAGCCAATTGCACCATGTTCTTGCAAGGATATTGCTCTTATTTCCTGTGTTTTACCTGCTGCCTTGACACTTCTCCTTCCAGCTCTTCTGCCTGCCATCTCTGAGGATCAGAGCTCAAGCTCAAGAGATGCCCCAGCTGTCACCCAGGGGCTTCTCTCACTCTCGGACCACCCAAACATCATGCTTTTGATGTGGCAGGAAAGGCATGACCTGCAGCTGGGTGGACCTGCTGGTTTGCACCTCCCCTGGTGAGGAGAGACAGGCTCAGGCCTCCTGATGCAGGCACAGCACTCACCACAGCCAGCTGCCTAGGCCACGTGAGACCCATGTGGTTGTCCCAAAGGGAGTTATTTCCATTTACAGTGCTCAAAATAGAGAGGAGGCTTTGTTGCAGCTGGCACCAGTGGCTGTTTTATAGTCTTTATGAAAGGTGAGCGTTGCAAGGTTTGGAGCAAGGCAGGAGAGATCAGAAAGTTGGAGATTTTGTGAGATGCTGTTTAAACTTTTTCTACATGCTTGGAGGGAGCCAGATTTGCAGTGGTAATTCATACCATGATGTGTCTTGTCAGCTGTGCATGGGTTTGATCTTGCAGAGATCTACTAGCCCCTTCAAAAGAGTCTGACCATAATGTAACATAACATACACTCAGGATGAAAAACCAAGGCCAGTGGAGTGGAACATGGAGCAAATCACACCTGACCATGTCAATATCTCCTCCAGATTGCAGAGCCTGTGCCCTTCCTCACGATGGTGGCTACAGTATGGCATCCATGAGCCCTCTGCTCATCTTCCCCAAGGAGCAGCTGCTCACACAACAGCAGCACTGGCTGCTCCCCACGTTGAGGGAGGTAAATTGGAGCACTCCACCACTTCAGCCCAGTCCATATTGCTACTTGCCATGCTTTCAAGAGCAGAAGGGAGAGGGGGCTGGCATGCAGGTGCATCCCAACATGAGGGAGAGCTGGGCACAGCTGGAACTGGAAGATAAGAAGCTGGATCTAGAAACTAAGAAGTCCTCAGGTTTACACCACTGAGGTATTAAAGGATTTAGTCCTCAGGGGACTAAAATGCCTGAGCAAGCACGAGCAGTGCCTCAAAAAATGTTCCATTACAGTCCTTACAAATTACAAAAAAAAAAAAAGCTATGTCCCTGTATGCAGGGACCATGGTGTAAGGTATTATTCAATATTTTCTACTTATAAAATATACTGGGATTACTGATGGACTTTGCATGTGTTTTGGGGGTGCTCCAAAGCCTGACTTTCAAGAGAGACAGAGGGAGTTGAATATACTGAGCAGCTTTACAGACTGGAGTCAAACGGATGCATCTCAAACAAATAAACAACAATTTCTGTTGTTGCAGCATTTTTCCCTCTGAGGTTTGTGTTGTAGCACTCAAGAGGTGGTGATAGGAGTTTCTTGATGAAGTGGGCAAACAGGTTTCTGATTTCAGTTGGATGAGAAGCAAAGGAAAATGTCCAGCAGTCAGCACATTGAGTTCTGCTGTAAAATCATCACTCTCCCTGTTGCTTTCTCATCAGACTCAAGGACTGGAGTCTCTGAGGGGAAGTTTTCGGATTACTCTATGGTACCTACCTAGACAAGATAAAAGGGTGAGATAGCAAAAGAGCTAAGTTAATGGGATAGTCAAGCTTATTAGTTTGAAAGGTGATTTCATTTTTTTTCCCCAAACTTTCCTATCAGCTGTAAAAAAAAGGGTGAAAAGGAAAGGTGAAAGGAAAGCTCCCGAGAGGGTGACAGAACAAGAACGGGCTCTAAAGCCGTATATGTTGGCATAAAGTTACCACATCCTATAGCACTCTGCTCCACACACTCATCCCTTCTGGTGGTACAGTCATGCCACTCCACGTGGTCCATATGCTCCTCTCTACTGCTTGACTCATGCCTGTTCTGCTCCCCTCCTTGCCTTCCCGGTGCTGCAGGAAGGGCCGTTCCTCGCCGTGGCCGGGGCTTGCCTGGCTGCCTGTCGTGGCAGGTCCTGCCTGGCAGTCTGGCTGGAAGAGGAATCCTTACAAGCCTGCAGGCTAGCTGTTGGCTGCTGCTAATGAGGGAAAGCAAACATTTCAGGGTGGCTAAGCTGCAGACAAGATCCTTTTAAAGTGGGGTGCTTAGAAAGTGTTATCTAGGCATAACCTGAAAGAGGAAACAGCTGCTTCAGTTCATTTCTAGAAGATGGAGACTGCTTTCTCCTCTGCCATCCAGCTGAAGTGCTGCATTAACTGCTGGTCTTAAGAGTCAAACTGTGAACTTGGAGCCTCTTTTCTCACTCACAGCACTAAAGATTTTCTAGACCAATTTTTTTGCATTTAGTTGGCATCTGCTTAATCTCCTGACCTTCTAGCTCTTCACCATTGCTCCCCGTGCAACCTCACCGTGATGCAAATCTCTCAGTGCCCCTTGCTCTCAGGAGGACCCTGAAATTGAAGACTCAAAAGCTTCAGAGGCTCTCCAGCTAGATGAAGACTCTCAAGAAAAAAGACTGGGGTCACTGACTGAAAATTAGTATACAGGCTTGCTGGTGTAAAGGAGAGCTTTTCTGAAATGTCACTGAAGCCCTTGAATAAAACCCAGTGGAAGTTTGTGTTAGAGTAGATAAAAGGGAAGATTAGTAGTAAACATGTCCAAGAAATCAATGTGTTCAATAGAGGGTCTTCAGCTGCTTTTTAGGGGGCTGCACTTTGTAAAGGCATGATGTAGTAAATCCTCCTTTCTTATCTTCTTGCTTTCCTAGCAAATGGTAACAGGGGACTCTGATGTGTTCAAACAGATTCTCAAGTTCATTACTTGAGGGGGGGAACAGATCAAAACTATCACTCCCTCAGAGACTTTGGCTTTGGAAGGAACTTTACCTAAAAGGCCTTCTCTGCCAAAGAGAGAGTTGCTGCCAGTGCTCACGGTGCAGGCTGCTGAAGACCTGAATCCTTGGCAGCAATGTTCATTTGAATTACAGGTCAAAACAGCAGCACAAAGACACGGCCAAAAGAAAGTCCTGCCTGCAACCTTCCCAGCTCTTGAGCTTGTGGAAACCCTCGTGTCCCCTTGGGGTGGAGCCAGGAGAGGGACAGCACCCAGAGCTGAGACCTCAGACATGGTTTTAGAGCTACCAGCTTAGGGTAAGTGTAGCACAGGCAGGAGAAAACCACCTGTTAATCCTAACATAATGGCAAGGTGAGGGTTTTACAAGGCTCCAGGATGGTATGGGAACAGGAATTATAAAGGTTTCAATCTGTCTATGTTGCAAGATTTAATCATAGTCTTACAGCCTCGTTTGTAAATGCTTTCTAAACAGTAGAGGTGAGACCTGGGAAATCTCCAAGACCTTCTGCCCCCCTTCTCCAGCAGAACACTTTAAAGGTGAGGACTGTATCTAGGACTAGAGAAAAAAACTCCTGTAAAGGTCCTGCCCTGTTGATCTGTGAACAAGGAGAGGTGAGAACAGAAGATCGATCCCTCCAGGAAGGTGCCCTCAGCAGAGGGGCTCCTAACCCACCCATGTGTGTGAGGTACCTAGGCACCTACATAAACTATTCCCCTCCTATTTCCCCCTCGATGGCTCAAGTTCACAACTCCCCCCCTCCCACTCTTGCAGTCAGAGTAAGCCCCAGGTACATTCTGGGGCTGGTTGCACAAGCAAAAGCTGCCTTTGTATGGAGAGCAAGGTCCATGCTCTCCTGCAGGTGGGTGCTCTCCTCCCCTTCCCCAGCACCTGGAGAGCCAGGGCTAGCAGTGCTCAGGGAGAGCTCTGGCAGAGCTGACTCACTCCCATGGAGGAACCATTCCAAAACCAAACAGAATGTAAAGGGGGACCCACCAGTAGAAAGCCTCTAAGAGCAGTGAGGAGTGGGTTGGGGCACCTGGTGTATGACCACTGCCTAATGCTTTGTGCAGGCTTGAAGGCCCGTGGCAAAGAAGGGCTGTGGACTAAAGCACCCCTCCACCCTGTGAAGATGGGGATGGAATACCAGTGATCCACACACTGCCAGTGAGCTGAGGCAGCTGCAGCCTCATCACTCTGCTCGTGTCAGTCTTCTCTGATTCCCTGGGGCCTCCATATTGCTTTGACCATGGCAGGGTTTTCTCCACCTGACCATTTGATCCTGAGCTACATCCTGTGCTTGCAATACTCCTGACGTGTCTGTAATGCAGGGCTGTGGCAGCACGGGCAAGACCACTGAACACCTCTGCTTAGTTGACTCTGGCAGCCAATATGCAAGACTTCTAACTGCAGAGCAGCTCAGCAGCACCCCGTGAGCCAGCAGCCCAGCTTTACACTCAGCTTATGGCACTGGTTTGCTGAGGAAAAATACCCACACCACAAATTTTATCAATGCATTTGAAAAGCTGAACAGAAGAAGTGCAGTGAGAGCTGAGAGTGATTGTCCCCTCTCCCTGCTCTCTGGAGAGCTCCCACAGCAGCACAGAGGCACAAACACTTCTAGTCCATACCCAGGCACTTGGGCAGTGATTTGACACTGAGGCATATGCTTTATATAAGCACCACCTGGCAACACTGGTAAAACATTGCCTGTCTGGTGCAGTCACAAGCTGCCAAAATGCCAGTGGGACCAACCGGCCCCTGCAAACAGCTGAGAGCCCCAGAGACACCCCAGTGCTTCAGCACTTTGTCACAAGCAGCTTTTTCACTCGTGCTCCTTCCCTTCAGAAGGTCAAGACCTGGATGCTTGGTGCTGAGCCCTTCTGCAGCCCAGAGTTGAAAATATTTGTCTCTGGAACCGGCTGTTGTTTTGTTAAACCAGTTTCAGCTCACTGAGACTAGGGAAATCAGCAGCTGGCTTTGGGATGGGAGCAGTGCTCTGTCTTCACATTGACTAGTAAATGCTGACAGTACAGGTGTGGGGTTAAAAAAGTGCAATAAATGATTAAAATTAGAACCAAAATGCCTGTCAGGCCAGCATGGAAACCCCAGTTCCCTACACACCTGCAATTTAAGAAAGGTAGGAAGTGTAGGATCTGCTCGCTGCTGTTCTAGGTTAGGTCTAGGGAAAAAACAACCCCAAAGCTTTGCAAAAGTCGGGCAGCTGAAAGCAGAGAGGGTAAACACGGCTGGAAGGAGTGGAGAGCGAGTCCCCGCAGATCTTTTGCTAGCTCAGTTCGGAGGGTGTTGCCCTCCAAGCCCGTGGAACGTGGTCCCAAGTGGGAAAGCAAGAGGCAGTTTGTCACTCACCGCTCCCCGCAGCTCCTCCGGCCAGCGCCAGGGCAGCGCCCAGCAGCAGCAGCTTCTGCTCTCGCATCCCAGCGCAGGGGAGCTGCAGCGGGCTCCGGCTGCACCCGAACATTTACATTTCCTGCTTCCTGCTGGGGAGCATCTGAGCTGCATTTCTCCGGGAGATGGACTCTCTTTGATGGCTTTTAGGAAGTGATGTCATTCCGTCTGGGCCTGTCAAGCAATGATTGCAAAAGAAGAAAAAAAAAAAAGTTGCTCTTCAAGCACTAACTCGGCTGAAGCACCTCTCTGTGCTGCAGGTGAGAGCTCCTGCTCTCCTCTACTGCTTTCACTCCTCACTTCACTACCACCCATCTTCATCTGCACACAGCGTCATGGGCACAAAGCAGACACCAACTTGCATCTGTGTTTATTAGCAGAGGAGTCTGAGGTTGCTTTTGGGCAAGGAAATGTCAGTAGTGCCTCCCCCTGCCCGGGGTTTTGAGCTGTAACTCTCCCCATAGTGTGTCACAGTGGGGCACACACCTCAAAAGGCAGCCCCCAGGTGAGGCTGTCCAGCAGATGGGACTAAGTCTGCTTCACTTGGCAGTCTGTGAGTATTTTGGACTGGTTTGAGTCAGGAAGGAGGAAAAAGCAGAAGGCAACGTCATTGTTTAGGCTCAGGTGACTGCTGTCATGCCCCATGTGCAGTGGCTGTAGGGGACAGGGGCAGAAGGTTTGAGCCCCACCAGGATGCAGGCACTGGCAGGAGGGTCCACAGTGCCACAGCTGATGGAGGTGGTGAGGAGGCAAGAAACTCCTGCCTCCCTTCCTCTCTCCTCTTGATTTTCACTCATGCCTGCTGGTCTCCAACTGGGCATGCAGACCACGGGGCATGGCTGTGCCCCCTCCCCCCACTACCCTGTCCTCTCTCCCCACCCCTGCCCATCACTGAGAAACACACAGGAGTTGACTAGGGGCTTCCACACGTTGCCTGCCAACGGATAAGAGCAATGGAGGAACATTAAACCCCACATTTTCAAACTTCTTGTTATATGGGGTGGGCCTAGACAGAATTTTTACCTGGACCTAAACCATCCCTGTCTCCAAGCAGGGGGGGTGGTTGGACCATGGGTTTGGTTTCTTTCACTGCACAAATTAGTACTAGGTTTAAAATTCATTCCTTTGAGTCCAGGAGAGTCTGCACCCCAGATTTCACTCTGGAGCATCCCAGGTTTGAGCTATTTTAAACAACTGCATAAAGCTTTCCAGCAATAAACTAAGGAAGAGGAGTTGTATGCTGCCTGTAGAGCAACTTCACAGCATTTCTCCTACACCTTAGACTGGATCAAAATCTGTTTTCTGGTGAATCTGCAATTGGTGAATCTTTCTGTTCAGACTGATGGGAGCTGCTAAAGTGACCAATTGTTGCTCTGCTCCTCCAGCTAATAATTTTTCTCAACACACTGATGCTTTTATAGGTCATCAGTTATAGTTTCTTAGCTTGAGTAGCTGAGAAATAGGTCAGTGATTTGTTTAATGACCAGCTTGTTAATAGATTCAAAAGACTTGAACTACTCAGTTAACTAAAAATCTCAATGGTTTTCTTAGGATCAGCAATGTGGGTCTGTGCTTTTCATAAGACACTGGGGGGGGTGGTGGTGGTGGTAATGCAAAGCAATTTTACTACCTTGCAGCTACAAGAAGATAAAAAGAAGCTCTGAGTTATGAAACTTTTAATTAAATATTCCTGGGAGATATTCCTTAGCATGATGTCATAGCCATCCTTGATAACATCAGCCAGGCAGAAGAGGTGGTGCTGAGATTTCTAAATCCTTTTAACACTTTCCTAGTAAAAATGACAGAAGTCCTAAATATTAGTAATAATGTCTAATTGATACAGACATTCTCAAATATGAAAGTCCAGGAACTGAGGCTGCCCAGGCATCTCCAGTGTGATCAGAGGTGCCATGGCTTTGGCTCTTTGTCTAGCCTGGTGACAGGAAATTGGGCCAGCACAGGCAAAAATTATCTGTGAGCACAGCTCATGTCCTAAGGCTATCACTGGTATCCCTTCTCAGCTTTTCTTTCACTTTAGCCAACAGTAGGAAAAGTCAGATTTTAAACAGTATTTTTATTGCTTTAAATGCATAAAGGATGTGCTACCCTCCTTTCCATTTCTTCCTCATCCCCTTCCCGAGTTTGCTGCTCCCAGTCTAATGCCACAAGGCCTGCTGAGATGCTCTCCCAGTTTATCCTGCCAGTCACATTTGGCTGTTATGACCCCTTCTGTGGACTGTGCCTAGCTTACACACCCCTTACTAGAACACACACCTAACTAGAAACACTACAAGGGAAAAGAGGAAAGGACTTGTGTTTGGTTTGTGTCTTTGCTGCATCTTTATCTCACATGTCTAATGTACAGGGCTATCTCCTGTCCTCTTTTGCCTTCCACTGCATGGGATGGAGCATTCCCCACCTCCCAGATTCCCATCAGCTGCTTTGGACACGTGTTCAGCAACAACTTGGCACTGCAAGGCCTTGAGAGCAAGACAGGCACCCCCTGCTACATACCCATTTAATGCCTTCTGAGGCAAATCATGACTTCATGTCACATTACATTTCAACTAAGACTTCAGACTGACACAAAGGCAGCTTACCATGCATTTGACTATTTTATTTTAAAAAAAAAATAAATATATCTATAGAAAGAAGAATGCTGATAAAATGAACTAAGGAAGGGCAATTCCCTTGGTCCATTCACAGCAGCACCACAATCATGTTCCCCTAAAGCATTCCCAGCAGTCTCCCTTTTGCCTCCCTGAGGAGCAATGTCAGTCCCTTTGCTTCAGTCCTCATGTCCAGCTACAAGCTTCTTTCTTCATGGCGAAAATACAGAAACCAAAAGCTACAGCAGAATAAACTTGATCTTGCTTGCTCTAGAACCAACTTGTGCATTTGAACACTCAGGTGTTCAGAGGTGAACACTCAGACACAGATCATTTTTGTAAGAGTGGTAGATTGCATCTCATGATTTCCTAGGCCTTAGTGTATTTGCTGGGATCCACCTTAGCAACAAGAAATGTCATTTCACAGGTGAGACAACTAAATTTCCTGGTTGTTTTCAGCACAAGTTACCCAGCTGGAAACATCTGCACATGCTTTCAGTACTGTTTCACTGATTTTTGTGTTCCAAAGGGCACTTCTGACCACCTAGCCAGCCTGTTTGCTGATGTTCTCCCCTAGGCAAAGAGCAGTTTGCAGCTCTGAGATTACAGGATGTCAGCAGATAAACAGAAATGTTTTGAAACGCTGCAGCCACTTGAGTCATGCTCTTCTTGTTCCCTTTTCCTATGAAAACGACAACAAAACCAACAACAGATGAACTTCTGAGAGTGCTGGAGCAAGCTGGTGTTTAGTTCTAGAGCTTGTTATAAACTGCTCCTCGAGCAGCTTGTCTGCCACAGATGTCAGCAGCTGATGTGTGCCAGTCGAGTTCTGCCAGCCCTTCATGAATTCACTCTGCCTCTGACACACGTTGGGGAAGGACAGATAAAATGGAAATTGCACTGTATTGCAATTCAATGCAACATAATAATATTAATAATAATAATAAAAAATAAAATCCCCAAAGCAAAGGATGGTGTGCAAAGGCCATGGGGATCTTCTCAAGCCAGACCAAGTACCATCTGCAATGGTGCTTCTGCAGGCTGCCAAGGGAAGTAAGAGTTGCAGAAGCAAGGCTAAAATCTGCAGCATCTTTGTGCAGATCAAGTATTGAGTGTGTTTTGAAATCAGCTTCCTCCTGGGGGCTGGGCTTTACTTCAGGCAAAACCCACAGCTGAAGATTGCACTGAAAGGATATCTGGCCAGCAAAGTCATCTTTATATTTAAATATAATATTTAATGTTTCTATTGTGGCAGAAATTCACAGTTTATTAAACTTTTCTATTTGGATTCTTCAAGGCCAGTGATGTGATGAAACTGAAATAATATGCCTCCGTTTTAGAAAGGGCTTGGGTCACTTTCCTGATCTCTTCTATGTGAATAAATCAGGTTTTTGATTCTTTGCAGAGCAGCACAGGGGATAATTAGCTAAAGGTTTGTCTCATTCTCTGAAAAGAATGATGTAAATGTCATATTACAATGCTTAGGGTATAAGATGGAGACTGAAATGATTTACTAAATACACATTTTCTGCAGGATTGCAGTGTCTCCCAAACTTGTAAGTGCACATTTGGTATAAACAGCCAAAGATCAACTAATTTAAGGTACAAGTGGATCACTTGGGTACTTCTATTTGCAGGAGAGGGTCCCCCTTCACTCCAGAGGTGTGGGAAGGTGTCTGACCAGAGGCAGACACCAAAAGTAGAGGTGTGTGATGAGCCAGGAGGAAGGAATTCCTTGAGATGCCTCCCAGGAGGGAGTGAGAGGGTTCAATTGCCTGTTCAGAACATGAGCTGACTGCAGGCTCCAGGCTCAGGAATAAAGCTGTTTGGTATGGAGATGAGGCACAGGAGGGGACCAGACCTCTCAGGACAGACAGATACAGGAAAGGCAGTACAAATTCTAATGCTAAGAAAATACCTGTGCCATTTGGAACAACACTTCAGAGATTTGAAAGCCTCTGTGGCTGCTCCTGGGAGCAAGAGAAGAAACTGCCTGGGTGTCCAGCACAGGGATCAGAGGGAGCCTTGTCTGGCCACAGCTCAGTTCATAGCTGTGCAGCCAGCAGCTTCAGTGGGGGCGGGCTGCTGAATTCCCTTCACATGAAGTGTCAGCAGTGAGTGTCTTACACCGAGCTGCCTACTCATTAGCTGCCACTTTCAAGTCAGTGTTAGGTGGCTTGAAAAAAAAAAAACCATAGTGCTCTTGTAGAAATGGAAATGTTTATTTTCGATAATAAAAAGTGAGTCTGAGGAAGTAAAGGACTGAAAAACAAACATAAATCTGTCTCGAGTGTAATCATTGGTGAATTTAGTAAAATGAAGAGCAGGGGAAAGGGGTATTGGAGTGAACATAAAGTCTTTTAAACCCTTCTTATTTTCATTTCTTCAGCTGACTGAAGGCATTTTCTCAGTTGTGAACCATTCAAGAGGAGAATAAAATCAGAAAAGCACATTCCTCCAGTAATACTCCACCATAAAAAAACCACCAGCACATCCAAACTGTCATGTGAGATTTTTCCAGCCACACCTTAAGTATCTGAAGATAAACTTTGATGTCCTAAAATAATGCTGCTTAAATGGTGCTTGATACTTTTTGAGGCTGTGGCGCCTCTCATTTGATCCTCCCATCTAAGGCCCTTTCTCTGGTCTTAAATTAAGAGATGCTGTGCTTTTTCCTTTGCATATTTTCATTGTAATTTCTGAACTTTACTTCACAAATAATTAATATAGAGTCCAGACTCTAAAGAAACATTAAAGACAAGGGTTGTTTTTACAGCTACTCAGCTTCCTTAAGATTCAAATAAGAACAAACTGCTTTATGGATATCTGATCTGGGGCAACTTTGGATCCTAGATACTTTGAAAAAGTGTGCTGGTCATTTAAATATCTTTAAAGGACTTAAGCCAAGTCCCCAGATCGAGTCTAGCTTTATGAGCCACCCTTTAAAATCATGGAAGCAGCCTCCAGTCCTGTCTTAGTCCAGCTCTGCAGGAGCTATGCACTTACTGAAGCATGTAAATCAAGGAGAGTCAAGGAGACAGTGTCCAGTTGAAAAGCAGACAGATCTTAGAGGAAAAAAAGCATGACAGTCTGGAGGGGATTGTATTTATAAAGTGTTTACAAGCAGGAGGCTAAATCAAGGCTGTTTGGATGGCTTTCAGCCTGCATTTGGAGCATGTGCCTTTTTAACTTCAGGCTCCTGCACTGAGATGTGTTGATGCTCCTGAAGACACTTGGCCTGCTCTTCTATGCCAGGGGAAACCAGGACTGAGGCAAAGAAGCACAGGTGGTTATTTTTAAATGGGCATCAGTAGATTTCTTATCTATAAAACTGAGATTTAATACTTATAAGCAATTAATATATATATATATATGTAATGGAATAATTGAGATGGCATCATTACTGTTTATGCTGTTTCACTGTAGGTGCTGAGATGTGAAATACCCCATTGTCAGTGTGACTGTCAAACACAAAGCTGTTACCCTGCCTGTATGTACTGATCTGCTGTCAGAAAGTAGTTTTGATACCTGAGCACTATTCTGTGTACAAAGTAAGCAGTATTAAAATCCTGTGAGCATTGGCATTCATCCAGCTACAGGCAGCTGCACCAAGAATACAAGAGGGCAATGCTAATGGCTGGTAATGAAACCCAGGATGAAAAAATTGTAGATATGACCCCATAGGAAACAGAGGCTTCCTGGAAGAAGATGTATAATTCCTCTGTTAATTCGTTTTGGTTCTGAGCACTTAATTGTGGAGTTTTGCATCTTTTATCATGTCTGCAAAGGTTAATCTGGACACAGCCTGGGTCTGAAACCCCTGCAAGTCAGCAAGGGCAGATCTCCACATGCTATAAATTCTGTAATTGTATCTCCACATGGAGTGAGAAACGTGAAGTTCATTTGAGGTCCATAACTCATTCTTTTCTCATTAGAGAGGGAAATGCTTTTAGACAATGCAAATATCCACCAAAAAAAAAAATAAAATAGAGGCAAAAAGATGCCTGCCCAATAGAGGATCTCTGTTTAGAGCCTGTAAATCAAGCAGGTGGGTGGCACAGGACTATCCCAGGGTTCCAAAGTGGGGGATCAGGCAAGAGGCTGCTGGGGAATATTTAATCTCTGAGGAGATGGAATGGCAGACAGGAAGGAGAGCACAGGATGGATGATGAAAAGCAAACCAGTACCTGCATTTCTGCTTTTGAAGATGTAATCTCACAAATATGTGCCTTGCCTGAGGAGTCAGCATCCTAGTAAGAGGCTGACTCAACCCACCTGGAGGCAGAGCAGCAGTTACACCTCTCCTGGCTGAAGCATAAGGGCTGGTTTACATACACAAAATTGCTTTGCCAGTCTTGCAGATGAACATGCTGGTGAATACTGCCAGAGCTCCCCACAAACAGCTGTTCAAAATGATCATGGTACCCTCTGGGAGACTGCACCAGTGCAAGCCATGGGCTCTTCCCTCTTCGAGATGAGGTGAGAGGATGAAGAAATCTGAAGGAAGTTTTAAATTCATAAATCTCCCTAATCCCCATTCTAAATAATCCCTTAGGAAGCTTACATTAATGTAAATGTCATCGAATGTAATTGTCCAGGATAGTATCTGCCATTCCAGTGCTAGCCCTCAACAAATCAACACTGAGAATGCAGGCATTTAAAGAGGAATACAGGGTTGGAGTTGCACATGTGCATTCAGGCAGGGTATAGAGAATACTGTTAGGGAACAACCAAGTTCTTTTCCTAAAGATAAAACTGCAAGATGGTTTCTAACCATCCAAGCCTTCAGTTTGCCAAATGCTCCCCTGTTAGTTGTGGTGGGCAGGTTGATGTCATCAATGGTTTTGACAAACCTTTGAAGGTGCTGTGTGATTGAGGGCACCTAGCCCTGTGTGGGCTGAGTGAGGCCAGATGAGATTGGAACACAAGAGCATCGTCCATTTACTTCAGCATTGCCTTTTGTAGGTCTGGTTTCTGCTGCCAGCTTCTGCACACTACAAGGGCATGATGTTGCCAAGTTGGCAAGATATTATCAAATCTTTAATTCTTGTACAGTCCATGAGAAGATTTCTTTTGGTTTTTGAAAAAAAAAAAATAAAATATATATATATATTGGGTTGGTAAGGAGACATATAGGGAAAGCCTTATGATGGGGCATAGGATGATCCTTTCTGGTCATTCAGTGAGAGGAGCTGAGAAATTATAGCTCTATGTTCCTGTACTTGTCTTCTCTGTCTTGGGGTATCCATGCCTAGACAGACCATCACCACAGAATGCACTGAGTCTGGTTACCTCAGCTCTCATGGGGAGCTGAGGATCTGGCTCTGCTAGAATTTGAGTTGTAGTGCTCCTCTGTGCCATTCAGTGACTGTACATGTAACACTGCTGGTTTTCCCCAGAACAGTAAAGCTGACACCCACTGAACCACCTTTGTAAAGAAAATTGATATCCATCAAGCCAGTTCTGTAAAAATAGCTGTTAGGAGCCTCATGTAGTAAGACTCTCTCTCAGATCCCAAGTCCATACTACAAAGTGTTTCTCAGTAGCTTCTGAAATGCCATGCCAATTTTGCAGCTCATCTGACACTTCCTGCAATTTCTAGACCCTACAGAAACTGCTTTGACACTGAAATGCTGCTTCAGCCTTGCCTTGTCCCAAGGCAAATGTCTATTTGCATACTGGAAGGAGATGAGCCCAGGGCAGTGCAGTGGCATAGTTTACATAGCTCATGTCTCATAAGCTCTAGGGGAAAAAACCCACCCCTTAAATGAATTAATTTTGAATTATGGATGGCCATTTCTTATCATTCTAAATTCAGACAAGCATATAATTTTCTGTGGCTACTCTGTGTATGGTTATGGAATTTCAGAGGACTCAGAATATTGATTTTTAATAAAAAGTTCTGTTTAACCTGACTTAAAAGTTCTCCTTGAGTTCTTGACCAGGACCTCACCTTTTAATTCCTCTTTTTTTATGACCTACCTGCTTTTCCCCACAATCCATATGGGTTTGCTACAAAGTCAAATGGAATAAATATCTAAAATCTCACAAACAACTATTGAAACAGGAAAAAAAATCACAGTGAAAATAAACAACCAAAAATGTAACTCCAAATAAAGAATCTCGATAGACAATACCTAATGTCTGAGCTGGCTTTCAATCTGATTTATTTCATGCAGCATTGTAACATAGTTAGCTATGTAAACAAAAAACCCCAATTCTTTCTTTGTGCAGGTTTGATTCACATTCGTGCTGGTGATGCAGAGTGCAAAAGAAAGGCTCAAACAAAGGAGAGACTTGGAAGTGCTAAGTATAAAGAAAGGGATAAAACAAAATGCAAAGAGGTAAATTTAGGGGAAATAACATACTTTTAATTACTACATGATCTTTGACCTAAGATTGTCATGAAGACACACTGATTAAAGTGGAAAGCAAAAACCTGCTTGACTGCAGAAAGAGTTAAATATTTGGTTTTGGAAAAGAGAAATACATATCACATTGTGGGAAGGATGAAAAGGGAGTTTGAAATGTAGTTTAAACGTTTGGGAAGAAAGCTCCAAAGAGCTGAGGTTAGAGGTATGATATTTAGAAATGGAAATGCAAAAGTGAACTGTGGCAAGGATGCTATATAGGCACATAAGGGTAAGAGATGCAAGAGAAAAGGGAATGCTTTAGATGAGGATACTAAATGTCAGACTGAGAATCTCAAAAGTACAGATCAGATATGACCACTGACAAAAGGAAAAAAAAAAGACACCTGAAACAAAAGATTATGTGTTTTATTTCCACCTCCCTCAGACTTCTGCTGAAAAATGCACTGCTCACCCAGCTCCACAAGTAGAAAAGACAAAAAGAAAAATGGATGTGTAAATGTTCTCAGCTAAACGAAACAAGGATTTAGGAAGGCCACTAAATACAGCAATGGAGAAATTAGGGCCTGAGATCATGAGCATGTGTACTGAGAGGGTGAGACCAGCTGATACACGAGATGATTCAAAAATACCACTTGCAAAAGATAATATTAGAAATAGGAGAGAGTAAAGGGAAAAGCAGCTTGCCAGAAAGTTGTGCCAACAGTCCTAACACTAGAACTAGCATATCAGTGAATATCAAATGATAGAAGACAGTGGATGAAAAAAAGGTGGAAGAGGAAAGAAATACCATTTTAAATAATAAAATATCATACTCTATCATTTATACAGCTCAGAAGAATGAAGTATCAACACTGCCAAAAGCAAAAGCAGTGGTTTCAGTAAGTTGCCTCCTTCTGTGCCTAATACAGTGGCAGCCCCATAGAGTATGTCTCAAGAGAAGTGGATAACTTCAGGTGAGAAACACCAGCAACTAGTTATCACACATTGAAAGAATCCATCTTGAACAGCCAGTGTTTTGCAGGAACTTCCCCAGAGAGTTCAGCTCTTCAGCTTTGCTACTGAGCAAGCAGTTAACCATTAATCATCTTGGTGGTCCTTACCTGGACTTTCTCCAGTAGCTCTTTGCCCCTCTTGAACTGGGGTGCCCAGCACTGGACACAGTACTCAAGGTGGGGTCTCACCAGTGCAGAGTAGAGGGGGAGGAGAACCTCTCTTGCCCTGCTGGCCACACTTCTCTTAATGCATCCCAGGATCCATTGGCCTGCTTGGCCACAAGGGTGCATTGTTGGCTCATGGTCATCCCCCTGTCCACCAGGACCCCCAGGGCTCTTTCTCCAGAGCTGCTCTC
>VYZU01070927.1:92836-102984 GCA_013401355.1 Ceyx cyanopectus
TTTTTTTTTTTTTTTTGTTGCTATAGAACCAATGCTCAGGGGATTTTGTAGTTAAACTAGTTAAACTAAAAGTTAAAACTTTTTACTCTTTAACTTCTTAACTACACAAAACTTTTAGTTTTAACTAAAACTTTTCACAAAAACCACCTTTTAATCTACAGTTTTCCCCTTGTTTTAAAGTTGGTCAGTGTGATGAAAAAAAATGTATTTTACATGTTTGGTTTTCCACAGTAAATTAATAGGTTATCCAGTGTAATATGATATAGATGATTTAGTTTCTTGTGTCCTTACTTTCCTTGTCATGTGAGCTACTTATTAATTATTTGCTTTAATTAAAATGAGTTGTAGCTTAGGAGACTGAAATACAATAGAAATAGGGAGCTGTAATTCTTTTTAATCTGGTGTGTGGCTGAATGTGTATCAAGTGGTACAAAACTTACTGCACTGAAGTTGTGTGATTGCACTCACTGGTGACAGACTGTTGAATTTTTACTGATTGGCTGCCTCCTTATCTCAAACAGCTGAGTTGCAGTGTCACCAGCTATTTGAAATCAGATTTAGATACCTAACATAGCTTAAATAAGAAAAGAATTTAACTTGCCTTTCACTGTACTCAGAAATTTGATTTCTTGTGCACGTCCTCTGTAGGTGAGGCTTGTTGAGAGTAAGATGCAAAGCTTTGTTTCCAGTGTTTACTAGGATCCAGTGGCTTAGCATCAACATAAACTTGCAAATCAGGGTAAGTCTGATGTCCTAACACAGCTGTGACCTTTGCAGTGGCAGGATACAGTCAGGGCCTTGCTGCAGTTGTCAGGGAACAGCAGCTGAAGAATGTTGTTTAACTCCCTAGGTTTTGTTTCAGGTTTGTCTGTTGCTTTGGTAGGAGCAGCTTGTGCTGGGCTGTTGCTACTCTCAGATTTTGGTCATCATCAAAAGGGGGAGGTGTGGGTTGGTTGGTTGGTTGTTTTCTTCTAATAGAAATGTTTTCTGCAAGCTTGCTTTGGCTTCTGTAAGGTGCAACAGCCAGCTCCTTTCCCATCCATTAATGCATGCCCAACCTATTTCATTTGCAGGTATGTCAGAACCCAGCAATGAATCCACATTTGATGAGTCTCATCCAGCTGCAGAAGAGGTCCAGTCTGACTCTGAGGTGACTGGGTGATAGTTCTGTCAGTGGAAAATCAACCACTCCCAGCAACAGGTTCAGACTGCCCAAAATTCTCATGTACATAGCGTGGGGATGTGATCCTGAGTGAGTAGGGCTGGTTTTGAGAGAATATTAAGAGCAATCCAACTAATTCTTAACAAAGGATTACTTCAACCAGTGGTCTGCTGCTGTGCTGCAGCATTTGTTCTGTAAGTTGAAGTGATTTAGGTGTGGCAGAGTCTGAAGTGTGTTCAGTGCTGCAGGAGAAAGGGTTGGTGTCTGAAAGGCAGCAATCTGTGGGACCTCTCTGTACCAAGGCATTCTGTGTGCTGCTGAAGTGGTGACTTAGATACAGCTTGTGTCTTCTTTCTGGAGAAGCCTGGGGCTTTCTGAAATGATCAACACACTCCTAAGGTTCCCAATGCTACTTAGCCAGTCAGGTATGGCTGTGAGCCTGGCTCACAATTGAAGAGTTAAATGTTTCCCCGAGTGTTCCAAGGTAAGAAAGAAGCAAGGTGATGCCAACTTTGCCATTATCAGAGTTTCAGTGTGTTGGTTTTAAACCTTTTATGAAAAAAGAGATTCCACAGGTCTTCAGCACATCTCCAAATCTCATATTTGTAAAAAGACATCTGTAAAGAAGATAGAGATTAAGTTACTAGAGGAGTAATATAGAGTCATAGAAACAACCCTTCCCTGGGTGGGAAGGGACCTCCAGAGCTCATCCAGTCCAACCCCCCTGCTGAGAGTAGAGACATCCTCAACTAGAGCAGGGTGCTCAGAGCCTCCTCAAGCCTGACCCTGAATGTCCCCAGGGATGGGGCCTCCACCACCTCACAGATTCACAGAGTGTCAGGGGTTGGAAGGGAGCTAGAAGATCATCTAGTCCAACCCCCCTGCCAGAGCAGGGGCACCTAGACCAAGTCACCCAGGAACAGATCCAGGGGGGTCTGGAATGTCTCCAGAGCAGGAGACTCCACAACCTCCCTGGGCAGCCCCTGCCAGCCTCTGCCACCCTCACTGGGAACAGGTTCTTCCTTGTGTTGACCCTAAACCTCCTGTGCTCCAACTGACTCCCATTGCCTCTTGTCCTGCCACTGGTTGACACTGAGCAGAGTCTGGCTCCCCTGGGCAACCTGTGCCAGTGTCCACCATTCTCAATAAAAAGTCCAGCTGAAACTTCATGATTTTCTGTAGTGCTTATGTCATTCATGCCTAATACATCAATACAAATCTAGGAACTTCTTGAGATTTGCTTTAGGCTCTTCCTACAGAGACATTTTCTTTGGAGGACTGAATTTATATAATTATTTTAAATTAGCTTGCCAAAGGGACACTTAATTGACCATACTCAGTGTTTCAACAGAAGGACTGTTGTGGTTTGGTGATTTCATTTCTTTTGGATCAGTAAGTTTGCCATCACTGTGTGAGGTTGCAGGAACATGCATGGTACAGAGAAATGCCTGATGGTTTTGGCAGTGGCTGACAGCCAGAGTAGGTATTTTGAGCTTTATACTGCACTGCTGACGTGAGCTGATGCCAAGAGCAAGTCCTTGAGCATGTTTACTGTGCAGTCAGGTGAGCAGTTCATAGAATCACAGCATGGTAGAGGCTGGAAGGGACCTCTGGAGATAATAAAGTCCAACCCCCCTGCCAGGGCAGGCCACACAGGCACAGATCCAGGTGGGTCTGGAATGTGTCCAGAGCAGGAGACTCCACAACCTCCCTGGGCAGCCCCTGCCAGGCTCTGCCACCCTCACTGGGAAGAACTTTTCCCTCCCATTGCTACCATTACCCCTCATCCTACCCCAGGGCACAACTGGGACGAGACTGGTTGGGAGGTGGGGCACAGTGTGGCTCACAGTAGGGACTGGAAAAGCAGAGTGGTGACCTGTCCTCCTTTCATGAGTGGAAAATGGTGTTTTGGTTTAGATTCAACATGAAACTGAAGTCAGCAAATAATTTTTTTGCTTTCTTTGAACTCAATACATTGGTTTGACTCAAGTAGGAATGATTAAAAAGTATGTGAAATGCTTCTAGGTCATCTTTGATTCTTAAAGTTGTCCAGAGAAGCTGATGAATTTTTGTTTTCTAATATATATGTTTACTAAAGATATGTACACATATGCATGAGCGTGTGTGTCTTTGAATAAATGCATCAACATATATTAATGTACAATATCAGCAAAATGGTTGGAGATTCTTGTTGAAAAGCACCCAAGCCAAGTATTCATCTAGCTTTTAAATTTGGAGGTGCACTTTTGTTTGTGATCCCTGACAGAGTGTATCCCCTGATGGTACCTGACTTCCCCTTGACACATTTTGCAGGAAAGGACAAAAATTGCTGTCTTAAGCTGTGCTAGCAGTTCAGCATTGCACAGGTTGCTGTGGAAGACCCCTCACTTTACCATGGCAAGTAGAAGTCTAGTTCCTGGCAGGCTTGGAGTTTAAGAAGATGAGATTTAGAACAAGCTGAAGAAGCTTGAGCTCTTGGTCTCATTTCCTACATGAAAAACTAATAAGGCAGGTAACTGGAACATTGGATCTACTGCTGGTGTACAGCTCCCTGTGAGGAGCAGGGAGTTGGACACAATCCTTACAGGTCCCTTACAACACAAACTGTTTCATATTCTGTGAAATCAAACAGATTACTGATCTAAAAGTGCTCAGAAAAGAAACCTTTTGTTGTGCTTCAGGATTTTCATTTACCTGAAGGCTGTGAGGTTGGATTGTTTTATAAATGACCCCAGGAAAAGCTGTTCTGTGTTCTAGTTGTGGGTACAGACTGGACTATATAGAGAATTTGGCATGCTATTCATATAGTGAATACATGTCCTGTGAGCTATTCTCATTTGCTAAAGATGAATCCTAAATGAGAGAGATGAATGGGTAAGTTAGTGTGTTATAAAGTTGCTTTTTCTTTTATTTATAGCACATGACTTGAAATATTTTAAATATTTGATTTTATTTTTTCCAAAAGCTGTGCCTAAATATTTAGCTTCTCATTTCAGGGAAGGGTTCCATAAAGCATTGCCTCTGAAAGTAGCTTTCATTTCAGTTTGAAGTGAGCTGTAGAGAAAGCCTGGTGCTCAGAAGGGGCAAATATATCACCTCATGCTGTTTTCTGGGTGCACATCCACAGGCTGTAGTTCCCATCTATGGTTCTGAGTGGCTTGGCCTTGGCTAGAAGGCAGCATTTCCTCAGAACTCAGTGAGTGCTGCTGGTTGATGCTGATAAAAGAAGACTCTTGCTGGTGCTGAGTGCAGTTCCCTCTGCAGGTGCTTGGAAGCTGTGTGTGTCTTCTGGGAATCTCTGCTGCATTCTGCCTTGGGCTGGGGTGTCCCAGCTACTGCTGCTGTCCATCATGCAGCTGCATTTTGACTTTTCACTGGTGCTTTTAAGTTCTTGATTCTCCATCTCCCTTTAGATTTACTGCTGTGGCCTGAATGAGAGTTGCATACCAGTTCAGTCAGAAGGTGGCACTACATGATGATAAAATAAGCAAATTAAACTATTTTCAAGTTTAGAGTCATTGCTTTTCTTTTTGTAACAAATCATTAAACTCTTTGCACTCTCTAAGTTTTTTTTTATTAGCTAGGGGATTTTAATTTTTATTTATTTTTACTCTAATTCACCTTTTTATAGTTGGAAATACAAAAACTACTCTAAGGGTGAAGTGTGCACAGAAAGTACATGCCTGGCCCCATGTATCTCAGTTGTCTGCCACTCTCCTGGGCCCCATCTCAGCAGGTTAAATTCTAGTGATTCTTTTCTCTTAGATCTTGAAGCTTTACTTTATTTCTGCCTGAGCTGTGCTAATATGAATGGGGTTGGAGTGTGATTAAATTAACCTCTCCAGATGTCACCAGATGATGCACTAGGTACATGTAATATACATCCAAATCTACTGTTATGAAACACATACCAAATATTTCCATGTAGAAAATGGAGGTAGAACACAAACACTGACCTGTTATTTTTATGTTTTAGGAAGGTGCAATGGCTCAAGAGTCTCCCAAAAATTCAGCAGCAGAAATTCCCGTGACTAGCAATGGACAGCTGGAAGATTCTCATGAGCACAGCTTTAACAAGGTAAGAATTTTCTTTTCGTCAAGCAAGTTACTATTCCAAGAAATGCTGAAGTTACAATTCAGTGCCTGGCAGACTTCACTTGACATCCTTTAATGGGAAAAACTCCTTTGAAGCTCCAAAGTTGTGGTTAAAGTGGATGTGACAGTGTGGCTGCACATTGCCATGACCCTTTGTGTGTGAAAGGCATGTTAGGAGTGGCTAATATTTCTGAACATGAAATAGTGCCAAGAATTGTGCTCTGTAATGCACAGGCTGATGTATCTGCATCTACATGTAAGGCTCACTCAGTCTGGTGTAGCTGCATCTACACACATCTCTGCTCCTTTAGGATACCAGCTTTGAATCTTGACAGTTTTCTCTGTAAAACAGGAGGACAATGAGCATTTGTTAAATATGAGACTCAACAGATCCTGTGATTTCAACCTAATAAAAAATGAATAATTTGATGCTTCATAAAAAAATGAAGGCAAACTACTTCTGAGGGGTATTTGGAGGCAACATGCCTGCAAAGAGTCATTCTGATTGGAGGATGTACATGCCAGAGAAGCACCTTTCTCACCTCGACGCTGCAGAGTTACTGCTGGATTGCTGTACAGATGCAGCAAGTAAGGTGGGTTCTGCTGCATGTTAAAACTCCTGGAGATGCACACTCATTCTCCTGTGGGTTCTTGTGCTGGGCTGTCCACCAGAGGGTGCTGCGGTATAGGTGACAAAATTCATGTTGGCTTTGCTTTTCTTTTGCTTTTTGGTTGGAAATAGTGAATTATCCGCATTTATTTGCTACTTGTTGAGACTGAGATTTGAAGGAAAGAGCTGACTTTTTACAGGCCTGTGCTGACTTGCAGTGCAGGATTGTTTCTAAACGAAATACTGACCAGAACCTCATTTTACTCNATTTAAATACAGAAAAATATGTATCTTAAAATAGAAAAAAAAATTACATCCCAAAACCAACATTTGAGATCATTTGACTATGATTGCTGAGTAGCTGTTTAGTGAGCATGACTGTAAAAAATATTACATTTAATGAGATGGAAATGCCTGAATACTGGAGCTCTTAGTGAAAATACTGGACTTATTACTGGGCATCTTTTGTACTTCTGCTGAATGGGCCATGGTTTGGTTTTTTTAATGAATAGTGCTACAGTGAGGGATCTCTTGTTCAACTAAGATCTCATTAACGTGGTGTAAATATCAGAATGATGTTTAATGAAATAAAATTAAAACTCCTTTTTGATAAATATGTTGCCCCCCCCCCAAACACAGGTATGAAAATCCACCTTGAAGTGGTGATGACTTTGGGCTCAGCTAAAAGTAGTGAAAAAAAGTAGTGAACAGATTTGCTGTTTTGAAGCCTGATGCTGCAGTAACTTGACTGCAGAGTTCTCTTTTCTGTACATCACTGCTGCTTCAGGGTAGTGCATCCAACACCTGAGTGACAGAGCTGGAAGATGTGCTCTCACTGACTNGTTGGAAATAGTGAATTATCCGCATTTATTTGCTACTTGTTGAGACTGAGATTTGAAGGAAAGAGCTGACTTTTTACAGGCCTGTGCTGACTTGCAGTGCAGGATTGTTTCTAAACGAAATACTGACCAGAACCTCATTTTACTCTGCCCTAAAATCCTGAATAGAAATGGGAAAGTTTTATAAGTTTCAAAAGAAATTACATGTACATCCTGAATATTGGTAAAATAAGCATCTGACTCATTTTTTCTTCTGACTTTAATGGAAAAATGTCTTCAAAGCTGATAAATTCTTGTTAAAGGAGACTAAAGCAACAAAGTAGATACTGCACATTGCAATAACATTTTGGTATGAAAGGTATATCAGTGGTCATTTTTTATCTGAGTGTTAGTGTAAAGTATTGGGTGGTATGTAATACACAATCAAGAGTGTACATTTCTAGTTATTGGCTCTAAACCATGAGGATAGTGGATTTTAATCCAGCAATTTGTTAATAAAACAAGAAAACAAGCATTTAAATATATATATTANCCCCCAAACACAGGTATGAAAATCCACCTTGAAGTGGTGATGACTTTGGGCTCAGCTAAAAGTAGTGAAAAAAAGTAGTGAACAGATTTGCTGTTTTGAAGCCTGATGCTGCAGTAACTTGACTGCAGAGTTCTCTTTTCTGTACATCACTGCTGCTTCAGGGTAGTGCATCCAACACCTGAGTGACAGAGCTGGAAGATGTGCTCTCACTGACTGCTCAGAGCCCTTATTTGCTCAAAATGCAATCACCATGGCCTGTGGGAATTGAAATGTGAAGGTAGATTTTTTTTCTAAGGGCACATATTGCAGTAGGTTTCTGCTGGCTTGGAGTCACATCTGCTCTGAACCTTGCACTTCCACAAACATGGGGCAAACGTTGGAGCTGCAGAAAATTTCTACTATGCAAGCATAGCTGAGTTTACTGCCATAATTATTTTCACAATGCTTTTGCTGAGATCAATGGAGATGAAGTGCACTTCAAATATTTTTTTTAACTGCCTTGTACAAGTTAACACCTGCATGTGTGACCTCAGCTCAGAGAATGTGATAATCAGGGCTGCTTATAAACAAAACCAAGAAAACAAACTTCTTAGAATTAACATCTAGGTATGTTTACTAATCTCTTGCTCTCAAATTCTAATATTTAGCTTCTATTCATCTTTCTTTGTGTTTGTTATTTCTAAAGCTTAATGCTGTGCTTTCTCTTTTTTTCCTTGCCAGGTAGGTTGGGTTTTTTCTTGTTGTTTTAACCTAAAGCAATATGCGTTGCACCAGAAAATTGCTTTGCCAGGTTTTCAGGGGTCTTTTTTCCTATCAAGTCATGGAAAGTGGAAGCCAAATACTGAATTTTAGGAGGCCATTTAAGAAAGGGGCAAGAAAGCATTATCAATTTAAGATGTACTGTTCCCACAGTGCTCTCTGAGAATGTGACCACAGTAGACTTCAGAGCACTCCAGAGTGCTCCAGTACTCCAACATGCTGATTTTATTTACACCTTATAGGAAAGCTTGAGAATGAGGTTATTGCTGTTCATCTAGATGCTGTACAGTTTGGAAGTAAACAATATAACATATTTTATACTCTTTTTTTCTATGTGTTCTACAGCTGTTTTAAGGCAAGCACTTGAGCAACTTTGTAAAAGGTTGTTGTGCAACCTTTTCTTCAAGGTTCTTTAATTTAAAATTAATTTTATAAAATTCAAACTACTTGAATTTATAAAATGGTAATTTTCTAAATTAATTCTTTAATAACAAAGCTAAACTTATCTCTAGACTTGTATTTTATTCAGCACTTCCATCATACCTCATCCATAAGCTGCCCGGGCATGTTTTCCACCCAATGCAGTATTTGTATGTACTGAGGCACGAGAAGTATTTCATTTTGCAAGTGTGTTTACCTGGAAATGTCAAATTGCTCCTCCTTTGAAGAAAAATGCCCCTAGTTTTGTAGAACATTAGACAGCCTAGGTTGCCACAATGGCATTTCAGAAGGCAGCATGGGGGTTGCAGTTTGTGGCAATGTGATACAGAAATATTTGATAGATCTTTTTGAATCCTTATGCTTAAGAAGAAGAATCAAAAGTATATTTATCCAGCAACCTACAGAAATGTTTGCCTGACTGTAAAGTCTCATTCAGAAATATGCTGCAATATTCTAATTCTGTCTTGTTTGCAATAACAAGAGATGGTGTGGAATTCTGACAAGTTTTGTCCTGCCTGTGCAATGGATGGAAACTCTTTTTGACTAAAAAAGGTTGCAGCTTCAGTCGTCATCAGATGAAAAGTCTAAAGAGCTTTCATTATAAAAAAGCCTGACCTATTGCTTTTCAGCTTTCCAACTTTCTTGGAACTCATTTAAGCTTTAAAAAATGGGAGTATGGAGCCATTTGCCAACATGTGGATGTTTGTTATACTGTCTTAATAACAGAGAATTTCAACATTTCCTAATCAAACATGTTTTTCTTACTAGTTTGTACAAGAAAACTCAACATGCAAAAAAAAAATCTTGCTGATTTCTTTCTTCACTGCTGTATTTCACTTATCACTGACTTCTAGAACACAGTTTTCCTCCCATGCCATTAGAATGCTGTGGTTGGAATAGTGATGTGTTAGTGTCACTGAGGGGATTGGAAGCTGAGTGGGAAGGAACATTATTCCTAAGTGAGTGACATGACAGAGTGAAGGCTGCAGAGGAATAAATGAAACCAAAAAACTGTTTGGTCTGTCTGTATTCAGGCAACTGTAAGCTGCTTGTGATGGTTAAACTGTTGTATAAAAAGCTATATAAGCTCCTATCAGTCTGAGCCTCTGAAATGGTTGTGCCAGTTGTTTCCTTTAGTTTTCAGTATAGACTCTCTTCTCCTTGCTGGTTTTCTGGAGAAAACCATTATTATTAATTATGTATCTAATACAGCTAATACACTTCAAGCTGTAGAAGATAAATTGACTTTGTAGTGAGTCTTCAATTTATCTTAATAGAACTAGGAGAAGCTCGTGGAGCTGAGAATCTGAGAGCATATATTCAGGGTCTTGTTCTGTAATTTTACTGCCAGGCTGCACAAATAGGAAAGGTCAGTTCTTTTTTGCTTCCTGGAAAAAGTGCCAGTCTTGTCACTCAGCTGAGCTCATGTCTTAAGTTTTGCTTTGTTGACTGGCATAGTGTGATTTAATTTGGGGCAATTGTAATGAATGTAGACTGATTTAAAATGTATTTCTGTGTGTCAGCTTTAGAAAACTGGTTTTAGGAGATTAAGCAAAAAAAACCTGTTTTTCTTTTTGTTGCCAAGTGGTCTGCTTCGTAGAATTTGCAAAAAGAAAAATGTTAATGGTGAGAGTAGATGGAAAACTTGTTTAAAACTGGATAGTAGCATGAGATGAGGTAAGTCAAAAAGGGATGTAGTAGAAGAAAACA
>VYZU01070931.1:9096-21653 GCA_013401355.1 Ceyx cyanopectus
TTTTTTTCTTGGCAGCTGTTTTATGCTTTTCCTCACATCACCTTAATCAAGAATGAGATATTATTTAATATTTTACCAGGTCATGAATAAACAGGTCCTCTATTTTCCTTGATGTAAATACAACAACATCAACACTGAAGTAATTACCAAATAACAGACATTATCCTGCAATGTCTATAAATTCAATCTCCCAAATAATGTTTAAGCACAAACATGTTGAAGCACAAAAAAGGTTGGGCTAAGGTTCAGTGTCACCATCCTGGTTTAGAGGTTATAACAGTTCTTACTTCCTTATTCCCAGACAAGCCCTTATATATATAAAAAGGTTTAATAAAATACTTACTTCTCATCTTTACAAATATGGCAACTTTTAGCCACAAAACCATTTCTAAACCAGTCAAGACTGGAATGAAGAATCTTGAGGTTAAAGGGTGGAACATGAGAAAAGTATGTCTAATTATGAATGAACAACCTATAAGTTCACTGTTAGTTTAACTGAAGGGCCTTGGCTGTTTATACCACAACCATGCAATTATGCTGATATATGGTAATGTCATTGACCTTGATAAAAGTGCTTTTCTCTGCTAATTTAGGAAGATCAATTATGAGGTCATATGGTTTGGTCTTGCCATTGGTGATGTCATTGTGTTGATAAGCATCAGAAAAAGGATTATTTCCTTTATACTTACTTACCTAAAGTCCTTCTTCCCTTTAGGCTATATAAATGTGGAAAAGAAACCACATTTTTTTCCAGCAGAATATTTTTAAAGAAGCAACTTCTGAGGTGTTGATTTGCCATGAAGAATGTAAACAGAGTTGGAGGCAGTCATCTTTATCCTGTCCTCTGCTACAGTAATCCAATTCCATTTTAGCTAAGGGCAGCCTGATGTTCATTACCCTTCAAGAAGGTAAGGCTTGCTTGCCAAATATAAGCTTTGGATGTTCCTATTATTATTATTTCTTCATAGTTTCCTTTTGCACAGTCACACTGGTTTGGGGATGGGTTGGTTTTTTTTTTGTTTGTGAGGTGTTTGGTTTTTCTTTGTTTGTTTTATTATTATTTATTTATTATTGGTTTTAAGCCTTTCACTGAAATTTCATGAAAAATAAAAAAACCACAGGATAATACAGTTATGGTAAATGTGCTGTACTTGTTCAAATCAATTTATTTTCTCAATTATAGACCAGTAAGGTCAGTGCATTTTATAAATCAGAACTCAAAAAGGCCATAATAGTAGGGAGTGGAGTAAGTGTTACCTTTTTGCATTCTTGTTTGAAATAAAGATTTTATTATTTTTTATTTTTCAGTTCTACTTTCTTTTTACAGAGGGAAAAACCAGGCTGCAGCAAGGCAAAGAATTCTGATGCTCAATAGCAGCAGCAAACCCTTTTCCTCAGCTGATGCTCTTCAGTGATGAGTTATAATAACGGGTACCAGAAATAGTAATGTTTTGATAAGTGTATTGATTTGGCTTTTTCTGCCCAGTTTAAAACAACTGCTACTGTTTATCTGTTTCTAATTCTTTCTATAGGAGTTTTTCTTCTCTAAAATTTGCAGCTCTTTTATGACTAAAGTAGCAAGGACATATACAAGTACATAAAAAACAGCCTGTCTTCATCCTTTCGTCCAAGTTGCATTGAGGCTAGTCTGTAGAAAGAGCTAATGATCCAATCAGTATAAGAACATATTACAAGCTCAAAGACTAATACATATTCTCTAGATGCAGATTTATCATGTAATTATACAGTTGAGAAATTGAATATTTTATATGATTGCTTTTTTTTTTTTTTTTCTGTAGCCTCTTGCAATGAAGTTTTTAGCATTTAAATTCCTAGTTGCATTCAGCAGGCATGGGTTTCACAGAATCATAGAATGTTTAGGGCTGGAAGGGCCCTCCAAAGGTCATCTAGTCTTTATATGTTACTTGCTGGGTTGGCCTTCAGTGAAGAAGGCAGGAAGGTGCAATGAGGAAAAAAATATGCTACAAATAGATACTAAGGGACTGCAAGCCATGGGGTCTCTCCCATTCTTTGTTGGCGAGTTGTTTTTATGCAGTTCATCGACTGATGCAATCTACACAAAATAAAAATAATGCAAAATATGATTTTGTCCCTCAGCTGTTCAGCAGACAGGAAAACTAAAATGACAAACAAGGAAACAATTTCTTGCTGAAATGACAATAAACAACAAATTAAGAACCCCTTGCTAGGGCTTCCTTGAATCTGTGGTTCTGTAGCATTTGAATTCCTACCCTACAAAAGAAGCACCTTTCTGCTTCCATTTTTGTTGGTAAAATCAGAATTAGGAATAGATCCAATACTCCCAATCCTCTCGTCATTGAGGCAGAAGAAGAAATCCCCCTTTTGTCTTTGGAGGCATCAGAGGTGCCATAGAATCCACACTTTCTTGCTGTGCTGTGTTTTGAGATTTCCTCCTCAGCAGCCCATTGAAACTGATGCAGTACAGCAGACAAGAAATGGGCTGTTATCATTAAAGAAACTTATGTGTAGAAATATCAGTTATGACCTTTTTTGCTACTCATGAAATTGGGAGCCAAAGACACATGAAAAGAATGGGCTGTTGGAATTATCTATGTTTTTATTTGGTAGATAACTTTTCTCATCCATTTTCTAAATAGGTAGCCTTATTTCCAAAAAAAACCAGAAACAAAGTCATGATCAAAAACATCCTAGAATCATAGAATGGTTAGGGCTGGAAGGGACCTCCAAAGGTCATCTAGTGCAGCCTCCCTGCAGTGAGCAGGGACACCAATCTAGAATAACTTAAATACTTTTCCTTTTCAAGATGATTGAAGTATAGCATAAATAAAACATATATCATTCTGGATATATCCATAAGAAGTTTATATCTAATAGGTTCTCCATTAAGTATTCGGATAATAAATACATATCAGCTAAACTACTCTGGCACTGACTGCATCTTTAGAGGAACAAGTTGTCTGAAAAAAAAAAGAAAAAAAGATATTTTACTGAAGAATAAATCTATAGAGACTAGATTTCTTAATGTTTATGCAACCTTAATCTTCTGTTCCTTAGGAAATGTTTTCTCCCCTTCTCTTGGACTCAGCTTACAGCAAATTGTTTTTACCTGAGCAGGATTGGAAGCTCTTGGTGCCACTGATTAGTTTAGCTAAGGGACTAAGCATCACCAGAAAACATTCGGGATCATCCACAAAGCCAACATTAGCCATCTAAGGCTAAGCTTCTGAAAAACCCTCCTCAGAGTTGGTCTTTGCTCCTACAGAGGAATGTATTCATTCCCTCCAGGGGTAGCCCAGCATTAACTTCAATCTGCTAAATCTAGCATCTATGCACATCCACACACTGTTTGCAAAAGGAGATACTTTTGCTACAGTGAAGAAATGAATTTGGGTCAACAACACAGATGTTGTGGTGTCAGTGATGTGCAGATCCTTATCATGCAGTTCCTACAGGTCCTGTTTTAGCCGAGTGGTAACTGCTTAGATTGACTCAGCACCTAGGGACCCCACTGTACAGCACTGCAGGAACCAGAAGAGCAAAATCTGTCTTTGACTTAGAGATCTCACAGCCTAGGATAACATAATAAGTAGTAGTCCTCACCCACAACATAGTCAGACTGCAAGTAAGTGAAGCAGTTTCTTCATGCCACATCCCAGCATAACTTCAATGTCACAAAAGAATAGAGCTGTAACTAACTCATCATATTTAACTTTAACCAGATGGCCAGAGAGCAAATTTTAGTTCACTGCATTAGAACATTAGCTTTTAGTTTAAGAAGCAGTTTCCTTCTGGTCTTTCTCATTCAATAGCACTTGTCTCAAAATTGCTAGAAAACACTTCAATAATGTGCACTCCACCTAAAATAACAGAACAGTTTTCACTGTCATTATCTCCATCCTAACCTGAACCTTAATCCAGCCACCCTTTGTATGTTTCTCTGAGAATGCCTTCTCTTTCTTGTCACTAAAATATTGCCAATTCTAACTATTTTACCTCATGTCTTATTTAGTGTCTACCCCAAAAACGCAGTTCCTGCAGATTAAGTAGTGAGAACCTTAGTTTCCCTTGACAAGTTTCTAGGTCTCATATTTGCAGCAAAAGGCTCAAAACAACGAATCATATCAGCTTAAAGCAAGCAAATAAAAAGATCTCAAAGGCACTTGTAAAATAAAATCATCATGACTTTTATGACAAGCTTAGAAGAGCAGAGATGCCATCATTTTGGGGTTCGAATCCAAGGATTCCTCTTCGCCTTCCTTTTCCTCCTCTTCTTTTCTACTCTTGTATTTTGCACGAGGAACGAAGATGCCCAAATTTCTGGTAGAAATCATCTTCAGCACGGTTCAGAGCTTCCTCATCTATGTAGACAGCTGGTCTTCGGGAAGCCAGAAAGTACTGCACCTTCCTCAGGCTCCCCCCCATCACATACTTCATCCAGCCACTGACGGCCGCCGTAGACCTGCCAACGCCGGCGTTGCAATGAACGTAGACAGTGTGCCCATTCTCCAGCAGCCCATGCAAGAGGCAAACAGCTTGTGGCAACATCTGTACTCTTCCTATGGTGAAAAAAAAAAAAAAGAAAAAAAAAAAGGCATGTTCCTTTTCATTTGAGAAAGCTAGGTTCATGCTTGAGATTATGTCTGTACAGCCTGATGAACTGTGAATCTCAATGGCAAAGGTTACTTATTTGGGGCTTTTTCTCTCCCACACCCCCTTTTTTTTTTTTTTTGTTTTTTGTTAATGACTTTCTACATAGATTCAGAGCACACAAGATCTGTAAAATGCCCCAAGCCTTCTCTGAATATACTGATCTGTGTGGCACGTTTGTTTTCACTGGTATTGTAACAAGGCAGCAAATTACCTCAAGTAATACATCTTATGTAGCACTAAAGCTAGCAAGCCAAAAATGATTATTTTTTTTTTTTAGTACCAGAGGTTTGTGGAACTACCTACATACTACTGTTTTTGCGAATGTTGTAATGAAGGCCATTACATCAATAAAAAGCAAGGGAGGAAAAGCAGAAAAGTATTTTCCTATACAACTTCATACGGTTACAGTTTAATTGTTTACTAAGCATATGGTTAAACAACACAGAATAGCCTTTCTCACTCCCAAAGGGATGAATATACCATATTTCCTCATGTCTTTCTCCCTTGTTACCTAGAGAACTGAAGCTGCAAACATCAGAGCCCAACTCTTCCTCAGGGCACAGATGAGCACTGACAAGCCCTTTCAAATCCCTGCTTTAAGGTCTCCTGTCTCCTCTGAGCTTCTATTACTGATGTCACTAGTCTATTTGTGGCAACACTATCTCACTCTATTGAAAGAACTCTCTCCTACTGGTGGGCTACTCAAAAACATGCACACTTTCAAACCTGCTGGTTAGAAATAAGATTTTGACCTGAGCGTTGTGACAGAGGAATTAAAAATAACAAAAATTTATGTTGCAACATCAGGTGCTATAGGTATTCTAAATTACATTAATTATATGAATGAATCTATGGCGATTCATTGGACTGGAATACTATAATTAAAGAAAAACTACTTGTTGGCAGAAGGGGAGAGCAGAAACATCTAGCATTGTCTCTCCATTTTTAACCAGCAAGCATGGCAAGCTGTTTTGCTGTGCAAGCTTGCAGTCTGCCACCTGCACGGTGTATTTTCATTGTACATGCTGAATTCAGGCTGAAAGCAAAAACAGCCAAACAGTTAACAATGTCAGATGGCTTTAAACTCAAATACATACATACTGCCAGACACAAAGTACTTTAGATGGCCTCTCTCCCTACAAGAAAATATGAATAATTTTTTAGAAACAACGTAGACAGAAATTATACCTTTTGTGTTAGCTGTATTTTTAAGCAAAAAATACACAGGGAGAAAACAAAACAAAACAAAGAAAAAGCAGAAACCAAACCAAAGTCACAGATTAGTAACTAAAAGGGTTTGTTACTATTCATTTACTGCAAGAGTGTCCTGAGCATTACCTTCAGTGCTCATGTCCGGGGTTGGCATCCAGACATAGGCAAGACCTTCCTCTTTATAGAGTTTCATGAGGATTTCGGGGCTCATGGGTTCTGGGTAGCGGTTGCAGCCCCAGGAGTTCTGAACGATGTCCCCTTCAGTCTGGAAGTTCATCACAGCTGTAACACCCAGCTCATGCTTCAGCTTGACGGTCACATGCTCCAGCTGCCGAGGGCAACTGCCCAGCCAAAGGTTTGGTAGAATTCTGGCATTGAGAAAACATTGAAATAGGATTGATTAAAGCATCTTAAAAGGGTCCTGCATTTGGGTCATAACAACCCCCTGCAGCGTTACAGGCTTGGAGAGAAGTGGCTGGAAAGCTGCACAGTGGAGAAGGATTTGGGGGTGCTGGTAGCCAGACGACTGGATATGAGCCAGCAGTGTGCCCAAGCAGCCAAGGAGGCCAACAGCATCCTGGCATGGATCAGGAACAGTGTGGGCAGCAGGAGCAGGGAGGTGATTGCATCCCTGTACTCGGCACTGAGGAGGCCTCACCTTGAGCACTGTGTCCAGTTTTGGGCCCCTCATTACAGGAAGGATGTTGAGCTACTGGAATGGGTTCAGAGAAGGGCAACGAAGCTGGTGAAGGGTCTGGAGAGTTTCTCCTATGAGGAGAGGCTGAGGGAGCTGGGATTGTTTAGTCTGGAGAAGAGGAGGCTCAGGGGGGACCTTATTGCTCTCTACAACTACTTGAAGGGAGGTTGTAGGGTGGTGGGGGTCAACCTCTTCTCCCAAGTGAAAGATGCCAGGACGAGGGGCAATGGCTGCAAGTTGCACCAAGGGAAATTTAGGTTGGATATCAGGAAAAATGTCTTTCCAGAGAGGGTGGTTAGGCATTGGAATGGGCTGCCCAGGGAGGTAGTTGAGTCCCCATCCCTGGAGGTGTTTAAAAACCATGTGGCTGTGGTGCTGGGGGACATGGTTTAGAGACCCTGGCAGTGCAGGGTGAACGGTTGGACTTGATGATCTTAAAGGTCTCTTCCAGCCAAATGATTCTGTGATCTTAACAAGTCAAGTTGAGCACCGTTCCACCTCCAAACCTGCTCAGCAGTATCACACAAACATGGCTAAGTGTAGCCTTTTCATGTCATGCAACCAGCAGCTTCTTACTTCATTACAGTTGAGGTGTTAATGTTTGATGCTGGGGATCAAGTTCCTAACTTTCCACAAAGAGCCATACAACCTCAGAAAATAATTTTAGAGCATAATTAGTAGCACAGGTCTCCAAGGCATTCCTCATTAAGCTTGCAGTAAAAGGCTTACTAACATCACAAATTAGAATAAGAAAACTCCGAAGATTTATGTAATTTGCACCAAAAAAAAAAACCAACAAAAAAAAATTACAAAAACAAAACAAACAAAAAAAACCCGACAACAAACCCCAAACTTATAAAATTCACATGATCCCGATCTGAATTACTTTAGTAATCAGTCAAACACGGAACCCTTCCAGCTTTGTAGCTACCACTATAATGAGGAAAGTAGACAGGAAAAAAATACAATTTAAACTACCCTTCTGTGAGGAAACTCAAAAACAAATGAGCAATTTTCTTCTTTTTCTCTGTTCTTGTGGAGTCTAGTGGGAATCAAGTACAGAATTACAACACATGTTGAGCTTCCCTCAAGGCCTAAAGAACCAGAAATTTTGGACGGAAACTCAAGAGTTATATGTAGGATGGATAAACATCTATATTTCTGGTACTTTTATAAATTAAACTTCAAGAATTCTATGGTTTTCCCATTGTTAATTATCATAAAAATATTGTATGTCTCAACATATTTTAACATAAATATAAACTGAATATTCAAGATGCTTGTTTTTAAATGAGGATTTTTAATCTGTATATGCAATTAAACTGATGGTATCTACACTGGATTATTTACCTGTCCAGATTATTAATGATCTAATATGGGGTTTTTTGTTTGCATTAACATCTATTTTGAACATACAATCCACAAACTACACAAAATATCCCTGCAGTCGAACATTATTAACTGAAAAAAATAAAAGAAGCCAATCTAAAACAAAAGTAAGATCTTCAAAAATAAAGTGTCTGCTATGCATTTCTGATGGTATTTTTGTATTTTAATCTCAGAGACAAATAAGAAAAGTTTTATGTTTATTCAGGAGCTGCTACTCCTATAAACAGCCCTTAAATCATCAGATAGCTATTTCCACTTCACTATCACAGTAATAAGTACTTACTAGCATTTAATTAAGACCTGTAATTGACAAAGATTTAATCCTACTATGTTATTGGCAAAAAGAAAAACTCTTTGCTTCCTGTTATTTCACCTGTATCCACAGTGAGTTACACAACAGCCAAACAGACACACTCTTTGGCCTCTAGCTCTTGTTACAATAATATTGAAATAATATTACACAGAATTACACAGAACTATTGCTGAGGCTGGAATAGACCTTTGAGATCATCAAGTCCAGCCTAAGATCTGACACCACGACACCCAGCTAGACCATGGCACTAAGTGCCACATCCAATCTTTCCAGCAATTATGAATTGTCATTATGTTCAAGGCATAATGGTATAGGAAGTGAACTTCTCAAAATGGCTCAAATTCCAGTATAACCAGCTCATAAATTCCCAGTGAGCAGAGAGGTTAGCAAAAGTCCCCTGCAACAACTGCCACAGGAATTTGCTGCCAAGATTAGAGCATTTCATGGGAGCAACTGTAAGTTAAAGTGTCTTAACAAATGCTGATGAATGGCTGGAGATGAGCAGTGCCCACAAAACTCCATAGCTGGGAAAGAAAAATGGCAATATCACTAATACTGTGTGACAACATGAAGATATTATTTCAAGTACAAGAACATAGTATCATTGCTTCAAAGTTCTTCAAAGGCTTTCCTCATACATATGTAATTCTCTTGATATTTTGGGAAACATCTAATACAATAAATTATATTGACAAGAAAGAAAAAGTATGTTTTCTAGCATTTGACTGAATCAGGAGTAACTAAAGCATTCCTGAGATAAACACACAAACAAACAAAAATTCTGGGTAGTACTCTTGTTTATAGATAAATCAGTGCTTTATCATTTTTTTCCACAGTGATTACTTAGTGGGTGAACATCACATCTGTGCTGTTGGCAAGACCACTGGGATATACATCATTTGTTTATTCTGTTCTTCTAGTCTAAAGGGTATTCCATGACAAGACCTCCTGTATTGCACAATAACAATTGCATTTAATTGCATTTACTGAACAATCTGATGGGCTTACTAAGTTTTAAGCACTGTCTTTCCCTTTCTAATTTAACCAAAATAGTATTTAGAGAATGGCATCCAATTCTTGAGAATTATTTGTCTGATCAGGTGCTAGGGTTTAGCCTTCAAATGATCAAGATGCAGCCTTGACCTTACTCTTCAAGTCCCTTATTTACCCATCTCCAAATAACTGTAAAGTCTTAGTCTTCCTGGAAAAGACTTAACCACTTAACCATGCACCAGGGAAACAGTGCATGGCAGAAAACAGTGTTGCAGAGCTGTCCTATCATCCAATATATGTAAGAGCTCTGGGATAATCCTTCTGAATAGCATCTACCTTTCCATTTGGCTTTATATGGTTCATGCCTTGACTTTGTCTTGCATCAGAAAGGAAGAATGAAAAAGTGCACATGCAAGTATAGAAACAGTTTTATATATTGATTTTTCATAGCCCTACTAAGAGCTCAATTATGCTGAGAACCAGGGAAATACATAGTAAACAAAGCAAGAACATGTTAATATAATTTTTGTATCTCTTTTGTTAATAATATGACTTCTAGTTTTTCTTTTTTAATGTACTGTTCAAAAAACATATAGGGATTATGTGTAATCAATAAACCTGTAATAATTTCAGACATTAACCCCTGTCATATTCCCCAAACATTACAACAGGATGTTTCATGAAAAATCTACTGAAAATTCTATCTTAATATAAAAATGGTACTTTGGCACATGTTAAATCCCTGTGTTATTAATGATAATAAACCACACTTGGTCCCAGAAGACATGGTCAATTCAGTCAGAGACAGTTTATCAATGAAGAAATAACATAGAGTGACCTCAAAAATAAGAAGCTATCTTCTGAGGTACTTGAAGACTTGAAGACTTGAAGATTGACTAAAATCCTTTTCTTTACGGTTACTTTCTGTAAAGTTACTTTCAGCCTGTCCTATGCATCAGTTCTCTATCAGTAACATGGAGATAATATTTATGTCTCTTAAGGGGACTTCTGGGGATTAAATGAACTAATAAATATGAGAAATTTGAATATGTGGCAACAAGAACTAAAAGTTTGGCAGATGTTTGCTTAGTTTACTTGATTTACAGATCCCAGACTGAAGGCTGACGTGTTAAATACCTGCCTTTTGACTTGTAAACTGAGAAAACCAACAACAATTTATCATTACCAGGGAACAAATATGAAACACCCTGAAATCACTTGTACTGTTATTTTCCAGAAGTCACCACAATGAAATTATTCTTAATGATGCAAATATATATTGCACTTGGATGCTTCCCTCCATGACTCTGCATAGCCTGGACTGAATTATAAAAAATTCACTATGAATGCATCTGACAACAAATGCATTCTGTTTAATCCTTGCATATGCAAATAGTCTTCCCATCCTTAAGAGGAAATGAGTCTGAGGCAATGAAAGATTAGCCTTCAGATACTCACTATTAATTATACTTAGTTTTTTTGTTTGGGTTTTTTTGTTTGGTTGGGTTTTTTTATGGTGCAGGTTGTAATTATCAGACTAGAGGAAATATTTCCAAAGTGTGATGCACTATAACTTTCAATCTTAGACTTCCACAGATCAAAAATCAAGCGAGTACTGTAGCTATAGGGATCTGATTCACAGGGAGGGTGATCTGCCCTGAGGAGAGATACCAGCTTACTGCATCAGCTCCCCCTCCATGACACAGATGTCCATGCTGCTTCTTAAACAGCTCCTGTGTTCACTTTGTTGCTAATGGTTTCAGGCAAATTGGCACCAAATTCAAATTTCCATAAAATGCTGAGCTGTAAACTGGGATAATTCAGGTGGTGTTTCCAGACCTGTTCAATCATCAGTGTTACAGGAGGAGGAGCCTTAAAGTCTATCATAAATTCAGTCAACCCTTCCAAGGAGTCACAGTTCTTACATAAAAGGGTAGTTATTCAAGCCTTTGGGGAACACATTGCATCAGAATATCTATCAACTACATTTCAGATGTCCTTTTATCCCTATAGTTGCCAACTTTAATCAAGAAAGAGGACGCTGCCAAACTAAGGAAAAATACTAAGGTGTTTTTCACTGGTTATTGGCAACAGAGTGATCCATCAACCATGCCACTTGTTTCTATCAGCAATATTTTTGACCAAGGTCCAGCATATTCTTTTAAATGAAAAGTGATGGATTGATTTATCTTTTAGAGCCAGGTCAAGATGCAAACTGATGTTAAAGCTTTCAATTCACTTCAGTTGCCTGTATCAGTCCTCCTTAGATCCCACTAAGCATCTCATGACAGCGAGATGAGCACTAATATATAAATATAACAAGACAGAGCAATTTAGCTGAAACAACAAACAAAATAATGATTAAATCGCTGTGTCCTCCCTTAAGGGTTTTATTTCCTAGAGGTGTAGCATGGAACTACAGTGACACATAACTTGCAGCAAAACTTATTCTGCATTCCCAGAAGAGAAACATATATAATTCAATTTACCCCCAGCATTTTCTGTACATATAGAGTGGGGTTTTTTTTACGCATGTAGTGCTATTACCCTAACACCACTACAAGCAAGCAGCCCAAGGGGAATGTAGGCATAAAGTAGAACTCAGTCAGAGATTTTTTTGCAACACTGTGATTACTGGAGACCATTTCCAATTACAGTGCAATTGGAACTGGTTTGGAATTTTTTTATGATAGATTTTTAATGGAAAATTAAGATCTGTCTGAATCAAAAGCTTGTATTGAAACTTTCTACTTTTAACCAAATTTAAGTGAGTTCAAAAACCAAATGTCTGATGAGAAATAAAGGGAGGGATGGCAGCAAAACTCCTACCTCTCTTTCCCTCTCTCTCATTGACACAAGAGATTTCTGGAAGTATTGCTTTGGACTTATTAAAAATGAGAATACAGGAAATCCTACCAGTTGCAGCTGAGATGTTCTTTCATCTTTCCCCTCTGCCTTGTGACAAAGCACATTGCTTTAAATGGTGATACCACTTGGGTTGGACTAGATGATCTTCTAGGTCCCTTCCAGCCCCTAATTTCTGTGATTCTGTGATTCTGTGATTATGACAAACCAGAACTATCATCCTGTATGTGCTCCATCTTCTGCCATTGGCATCCTTTTAACAACAGCAGCTTATTCTTAGGTACACACACACCCTCCCTGAAGTACCAAATTATCATTTCTTCTGGGCATTCCTCTTTCTCTTCTTCTGAACCTGTTCATTTACAGAGAAAGATTTTCAAGTGATCAAATTCTGTTCTCCTGTGGAAGATGTGGACACTTCTGAATACTACTCAA
>VYZU01070934.1:5450-19191 GCA_013401355.1 Ceyx cyanopectus
TAAGGTTTTAAGTTAGTTTTTTCTAAATTTCAGTAAAGTGAGGAGAAAAAAAAGATTTTTTTATATTTGATTTATTTCTCTGCTTCTATGGTTGTATAAATAGCACACACATATAAACACAAGCCTAACCTCAAGCATATTTTTAGACAGGAAATACCAGTTTAAGGAAAGTGGATTAAATTAATAAAGTAGTTCAGAATATAACCCAAAATGAAATACACTATAGCATACCACAGAATGCATGTTGCATTTTAGTAATGGATATCACTGTGATTTCTGTCTTAAGTGCATACAAGTCATGCAACTCTGTTTGTTTTACTTGTGAAGAATATATACCATTTAATAAGATCTTTGTATTCTATGTCAGGTATTTCAATACCATAACATCACTTCTCACTTTATTCTGCACAAAGACAACGAGAAGCTTTGGAGTGATTACAATTGGTATTTTTGTACACATGCTGTCATTTGATAAAGATAAGTAAAATATTTTAAGGTCTGGAAGGAAATCCTTCTGTGAATCATTCAAAGCTGAGCTTCCTTTGGTGTAGTAAAACTATACTGCACAAAACACAGATAATAGATTGTTGACTCAGAACAGAAACTTGTGTGCCTTAGGAACATCTAATTTTATTGTTTGGTTAGTTGGGTTTGAAATTCACAAAGGAAGATAATAGGTGCCTTAGTAGGGTTAACCTGCTTTTGTAGGTTTTTTCCTTTCAGTTGAGCAGCTGAAAATCACTCAAGATCTTTCATAGCATATGGCAATGCTAGGTGATGTTTTAGTGCAGATACAATGTCCGAGCAGCCTTCCACTGCATATTTATACATGGGTTTAGTCCATGTAGAGTGAATATGTTTTGTCACACAGACTTAAGCCTCTATAAAAAGTGACAAAATTGAATCATTAAACCATTTTGAATTTCCTTTGGGTGAATATGCAGGTAGGTAGGCAAACCTAAACTTCCACATGCACCCTAAAATAACTAGTCCCAGGCCACTTCTGGCCTGGAACTTGCATAAATATGTTAGCATTCCACTGTCACTGAGCTAGTTGTCATTTATTAACATAGTGGACTTACTAATGCAGGTCCAATACTTTGTTTCAGTTGGAGTTGTCTAACAACTGTCTTGATGACATGATGGTAACTTCCCTGATTATTTTTCACCTTTTAAAGGAAGATACTTTTGTGTATGATTAAAAGTTCAGCCATACAATAGCTGAAGAAAGTTTTATTTTTTTATATAAGGCATTAAATAAAAGATACAGTATACATTTTCAGGATACCAGAAATAGGTAGTTACAGAACAAGAATTCAGATTTTCCATAAAAAAAATTTTTAGAATTTAGCAAGGGCTTAGCCATATTTAAGCATGTTTACAGTATGAGAATTGTCTTCTACTGTTTTTCTTCTTCTCAGTTCATTTTTTTCTGAATTCCTCAAGACCACCTCTAAAAAACGTTACATTTAGAAGGATTTGCCATAAAATCATTCAAATTGACTTTTTTTCTGAGTATCCTTACTGCTGTTAATAACTGTGGTTTGTTTTCTGGCCAGGTTTCTNTCTTTTCCCTTTCACCTAACACTACCTTAATTCTGTCTTCCATTTTTCTCTAACTTAGACAAAAATTCTTGTGCTGATAATTTTGAGTTTAATTATAATTGCTACTACTTGCTAAAACATTTGTGCCCTTGCCTTCCAGCAACATTTTGAAAGCAAGAAAATACAAAAAAAGATTATGTATTTATTTGCATATGTTGCATGAAAGTACATTGTTACAGGTTTTGTTAAATTCCCAGAGAACAAATATTCAAAGGCAATTTGATTCACTCAGACAATTTGCAAAAAACAAATTATCCTGTTGACATGAGAATTACTGGAGCATGATTTCTGGTCCGTCCCCTCCCTCCGACTGAGTTCATCTTCTCTTTTATTTTGTGGGCATTTTTCCATCCACTAGTCTGTTTTAATGAAAAACTGAAGCTGCTGTTTTGGAATTTTTATGTCTTTTTTCCAGTATGATTATAATCGTCAAACATAAATACTGTGGGAAGTAGATGGATAGGCAGGTATGTTCCTTATTAAATTACTGTGGATGGGGAAGTTTTAGTTTGTGGTTTTTTTGGTTTGGTTTGGTTTTTTTTTTAGAAACATCAGTTTGCATTACTTTTAATCTCACCAAAGAGAATGTTGGATTGTAATGTAAATTTGGAAGTGTGATTGCTTGTCTGTGTACCTCAAAAAAAAAAAAAAAAAAAAAAAAAAAAAANTGCATCAGGTGACTGAAAAAACAGCTTGTTCTGAAGAGTTATATACAACTCAAGTGTGAAATTGTGCATCCTTATCCCTTGGAGATTTTTAGCTCAGAATCCTCACCTCATTGTTTTGTGGTTTTGATACTTCTCACTGTGGTCTGTTCTGAGAATATCCAGAATGAGATGGGCTTTGGAGGAGAAATCCAGTGAAACTGTTTGGTTTGTTTTCCCCTGGTATTTTTCACTGTTTTATCTCTTCAAAGTAATGAAAAGAAATAATCTGATAAATTACAATATTCTTACATTAAACATATCTCCTTCATTTTCAGATTTGAATTTTGTGAACCATCTTTTGTTACTGGGAATTGTTTAGAGATTTCTCCGGACTGTACCCAGTATGACCGTGTTTACTGTGGTGCTGGAGTACAGAAGGAACATGAAGACTACATGAAGAACCTGTTGAAAGTTGGGGGAATTCTTGTCATGCCTCTAGAAGAGAAGGTTGAGTGCCTTTCTACTTCTGTTTCTTTTCAGTTATTCTTAATTCTGCCCTTGGTTTAGTCAACAGCTCTCCATTTAGTTCACCCTTCTTGTGCAGCAGAGTGCAAACAACTCCAGAATACTGAAGAAATTCTTAATTCTCCCAGATCTTTCCCATATTCTGATCTGTTCTTAATTGCAAGTTTAATTTCCTGCTGCAGAAAAAAAGTCAGCCAGGTTTTTTTTTTTCTCTCCAAGTTGCATAATCTAGTGGTGGATTTAATGGGAAAACACAACATTTAATCCCCTCACTGGCTTATGAAAGAATGTGCAAATTGTCCCCACTCACAAGTGTCAATGGATTCTTTTTATTTCAAACTCAGGATTGTAACCGAGATCCTCCTTTTGGTGTAAAGATGGGTTATTTTGATCAGCTCAAAAGCCTGAGGTACAAGTATCTGACCTTTGCCTCTGTCAGGCTACTTGAGATGTGCAGAGTGCAGTTTCTTTCCAGGAAGATGCTGCTCAGTGAGGCAGTGTGAGAGGTTGGAGCTGGCTCAGAAATGCCATGATCTGCAGTCTCTTCAAGAGTGACTGCTCATCAGTGCCTGAGCTGTGTTCTCGGGGTCAGAAATAGCTGCTGTGGCTCAGTTGAGGAAGATCTGGGGAAAAAAGTGGTGCCCAAACTGCCAATGCTCATAGTTTTGCAACAGATCAAGCTACTCTGGACTAATCCTGTAAAAAAATAATTTTTCTCAAAAAAGCCCAAAACAAACCACCCTCTCTCCTTGTTTTCCTGATGGAGCTTCTAGTGCTTTAACCACCTGTCCAAGGCAGCAAAGTTAATTTGTTGATTTTTTTGTTTATTCAAAATTTAATGAGAATTCTAATGCCACTGCCAATTTTAATTGTTTAGCTTCAAAGGGCAAACATGATTTACATGAATTTTACCACCTTCATAAGTAATTAGAATGTCAGCCTTGTGGCTATGCTTTTAGACATCTTTGCACTTTCATGTGACAGCAAAATACTGTTAGTCACTCTCTTGTGTGAAATTGTCTTCTGATTTATTGACATTATAAGGGCNATCCACTAGTCTGTTTTAATGAAAAACTGAAGCTGCTGTTTTGGAATTTTTATGTCTTTTTTCCAGTATGATTATAATCGTCAAACATAAATACTGTGGGAAGTAGATGGATAGGCAGGTATGTTCCTTATTAAATTACTGTGGATGGGGAAGTTTTAGTTTGTGGTTTTTTTGGTTTGGTTTGGTTTTTTTTTTAGAAACATCAGTTTGCATTACTTTTAATCTNGGGGAAGGGAGAAGGTTTAAAAGTTTAACTTAAAATGAAACAAAATCCAGAGGAACTGTGGTGAAACTGGAAATAACATGGTGTATGAGTGATATGAGTGATAGCTGATGGTAGGAAAAGGGAGAAACAGTGACTCTTAGCCCCTCATTCTCCTCTCTTATCTGTCTTTTCTTGACTCTATTCATTTGGAGTAGGTTGTATATGGGCCTAATTTTTTTTTTTTTTGGTACCAACTCCTACTTTATCCTCTCCAACCCAGAGAAGGTGAAAACCAGAGGCCTCTTCTTCTGTGAATGTATCTGAGCCTGTTTTCCTCTTCTGTGATACAGTCTGGGATTTCAATACCTATAATTCATTCCTTGTTATTGACTTACCATCAGCTATTACCTTCACTAACCAATTCCCCTGGGGGCCAGCATGGAAGAAATATAGCTTTCCTCAGGCATTACAAGTTTCCTAGAACTTACGGCTATTGCTATCACTTGCTAAATAGAAGGTGGTGACTCAATACTTTTACACCATGCTCAGGTATCTGTACAGGAAAAAAAAACCCAGAAAAACATAGAGTCTATTAAATTTGACATACAAGCATCTGCAACTGAGGAAGGACATGGCTGAAATTGGGAAAAAAGGGACTGTCTCATTCAGTTATCAGGTAATAGGCACTGGAGTCAGCTGCTAGTCCTTGAGGTTTACCTCTAATAACTCGCTTAATGTTCCTCATGGCAGTCTAGCAATCTAAGGAATCCACTCTAAACCTGAGCCAATTAATCTCTACAATAGACTGCTAAAAAGGCTGACTGTTGTGGACCAGCAAGAATGAATTTATTTTATTTATATATAAATGTAATAAGTCCAGTCTTTCCCATGCTTTAAATAAGGAACTGAAATAGAATATTACTTTGAACAGTGACTTTTATAAATACACATTCAACACCAACAAGGACATTGCCTGGTGTCAATCCCTACTATAGCTATAGTTTGTTACCTGTAAGAATTGCATCAAGAATGTTATAGGAAACGGGGAAAATAAAGTAAGATTAAGGAGCTTTAATAGTATGCCATTTTATTTTCTATTTTTATTTTCTGCACTTTTTCTCAAATAAGCATTTTCTGACCCCATACCATTCTCAGTTGGTGAGTTCTACCATTTTTATTTATCTACTTATTTATTTCCCTAAAAAGTAGATGGCATTTAACTCCCTCACTCCTTTACAACTCCTCCCCCATACTAATCCTTATTTCTTTATGATTCATTAGTATTTTCTCTTCAGACATTCTCATAACAGTCTATCTTAAACTACTTAAAATAAGAGGGGTATTCTCTGATATAAAACTTCTGCAGTTCATTTAATCTTTTCTCTGCCCATGCAAACCTCCACTCCTGTGTTCTGGTCTCTGTGTTGCTCTAGTGATTTCAGAGCTTCTTCCAACCTCACATATCCTTGTTACTGTTCCTCTCAGTCTCTTTCATTCCATCCTTCCCTTCTCCTATTGCTTTAATTTTTATTTTGATTTTTTGTTGTTGGATATATTCTAAAATGTCAATCACATCTTCAGAGAAATTATGCTTTTATCAATCTATTTTTAGTTTCACAGACTAAAACACCTTTGGAGAATGCTGTAAATTTTCTCTTTCTCCTTTTGTGTATGATTCTCCTTCATTACCATTTGAAGCCAAGGGCATATTTCCTGAGAGGGGATATTTTCTGATATGCAGTTTGTGTGCTTATCTGTTGTGTCTTTATGACTTGCCAAATCGACCTCTCTGATTTCATGGAAGTGTAGAATAAAAAGGAAGATACTAGAATGAGTCTTCATGTAAAAGTGCTTATGCAGAGCAGTATAAAAATATGAACGGAGAACATTACCAAAAATACAGCAGGTTGTATATTGTGCAAACAAAGCTCTTATTTCTATAAATACAGAATAATATATTATCCTACTGGAACTTACTGAAAAGCTTTCAGTGATGGAATTCACATGTCTACTCATTCTGTAGAATTCATGTTCACTAAACAGCATGGGCTGGGCAGGGCAGAGCTCCCGGCTCAGTGCTGGCTGAGCTGCTTGTGTAAGGAGACTGAGGGGACTGGCTCCAGTGCAGGGGCAGGCAAATGGGTAGAGATCATGTGCACACAGGCACAAATGGAGGATCAAGGAAAACTATAGTCCTGTCAGCCTGCCCTCAGTGCCTGGCAAGGTTATGGAACAGTGCCATTGAACAGCACATCCAGGACAATCAGGGGCTCAGGCCCAGTCAGTGTGGGTTTAGGAAGGGAGGGTCCTGCCTAAACAATCTAATTTTGTTTTGTTATGGGTGACCCGCCAGAGGGACGAGGAGAACGCAATGGATGTTGGTCTGCCTAGACCTCAGCAAAGCCTTTGGCACAGTCTTCCTCCAGCACCCTCCTGGAAAAGCTGACAGCATGTGGCTTGGAGAGGTGCACCCTTGGCTGGGTTAAAACTGGCCGGGTGACTGGGCACAGAGAGTGCCTATGAATGGTGCCACAGCTAGTTGGTGTCTGGTGACTAGTGGTGTCCCCCGGGTTCAGTGCTGAGCCCAGTTCTATTCAACATCTTTATTGATGAGGGGAGTGAGTCTAGCCTTAGTCAATTTGCAGATGACACTAAGTTGGGGGCAGTGTCTATCTCCTGGAGGGAAAGTCTTCTGAGGAGAGACTGAGGGAACTGGGATTGTTCAGCCTGAAGGAGACTTGGGGGGGCCTCATCACTCTACAAGTTCCTTTCAAGTAGTTGTAGTCAGGTGGGGGTCAGGCTTTTCTCCCAGGCAGCCAGTAACAGAACATGGGCATGGCCTGAAGTTGCACCAGGGGAGGTTTAGGTTGGACATTAGGAAGCAGTTCCTTAGGGAAAGGGTCATTAGACACTGGAATGGCCTGCTCAGGGAGGTGGTGCATCCCTAGAGGTGTTTAAGGAAAGACTGGATGTGACACTTAGTGACATGGTCTAGCTAGGTGTCATGGTGTTAAGTCTTAGGTTGGACTTGGTGATCTCGGAGGTCTATTCCAGCCTCAATTCTGTGATTCTGTGAATAATTTGGTTAAGGTGTTTCAGGTTGGCATCAATGGCTGATGTCTGGGCAACTTTTATCTGTTCTTAAAGACAACACTTTGATTTGTCGTGTGGCCTATATACACCTGAGGAAATTAATTTCTTTTTGACAAGAACATGTAGAAAAAAAAAAAGAATATAAAAGGCATATTTTGAAACATATCTTTAAGTACTTCTAATGAAATAAAATTTTAAATGTACTTTGAAATCAATTAAAACCAAGTCATGCAGTTACATACTGACTATACAGATGATAAATTTACATTATTTGTGTATCAATGCAAATTATGAATGTGGCAACAGCTCAATAGCTGTTCTCTTTTGACTAGTGAAACTGTAGCCAGTGCTGCAGAAAATATTTGGACACAAGCAAAAAATATTACGGTTTAATGGGGTTATGCCTGTCTAAAGAAAGATGCTTCAGCATGAATATCAGTAACTTCAGTCAGCTACTTTGTTTAGTGATTAGAATATGTAGGTCTAGTTAGTTGTGCAGTTTGTGTGCACATTCCACTGATACTGAGAACGAATGAAAACTATCAAGAGCTTCTGTTTCTCATCTCACCTATAGAATCTAAATTAGAATGCATCATATTATTCAATCAGTTGAACAAATAAAAGTCAACAGTTCAGAGCTCAGGATGTTTTCCTGAAAGTTTTAGATAATTTGGTTTCATTTCAGTTTGGTTTTTGAATATACTGGAAATTTTTTTGAAATATAATTCTTAAGCAAAAGATGTAAAATAAAGAGAAAAATAGAAAGGTATAGTGATCTAACAGGCAACAGAAAGGATTAATTTCTTTTTTTTTAGCCCAACTGAACAACATCCTATTTACAACTATATACAAAATATAGCTGTATAAAAAATTCTGCTTCCCAGTCAACAAGGCAATTGTTTCATCTGTTTTTTTGTTTGTTTGTTTTTTCTTGCATTTGAATGGAAACACTATGCTTTTACAGGCATAGTTTTTGTAGTTAAAAATGAGAAGAGTATATCATGCTGGAAGGGATAGGGCTTCTTGGGAAAGAAAAAGTATTATCAATCCATTGCATCCATGTTTTAGAATAGATTGTTTGAATTCTCATTCTCTCTTTATAATAAAAATCTTGTAAAGAAAAAATGTTTTTACCAGTGCAAACACAGTAAATTATTGTTTACAATAGAGTGAAAGGCTTATCTGTCTAATCAAAGAACTATTATTAATTTAATTATAGTGATATTAGTCCTTCAAGTTCAAATTATGCAAGAAGAGATGCACATGAACTTTCTAGTGAATTTCCTTTACTCTGGTATTATCCTCATCCCACCTAGGTGAAAGCCTTCAGTTTAGGAGCATCCCAAATCATTTGCTGAGAGGAGTACGAAGATGCTGTTCACAGTCTCCTTCTGCCCTTCGGTCACAACAACCCCAGGCAATGCTACAGGCTTGGGGAGGGGTGGCTGGAAACCTGCTGGAGGAAAAGGAACTGGGGGTGCTGGAGGATAGATACATGTGCCAGCAGTGTTCCAGGTGGCCAAGAAGGCCAAGACCATTGTGGCCTGTATCAAAAACAGGTCCCCTCATTACAGGAAGGACGTTGAGATACTGGAAGGGGTTCAGCGAAGGGCAACGAAGCTGGTGAAGGGTCTGGAGAGTTTCTCCTATGAGGATAGGCTGAGGGAGCTGGGATTGTTTAGTCTGGTGAAGAGGAGGCTCAGGGGGGACCTTATTGCTCTCTACAACTACCTGAAGGTAAGTTATAGGGAGGTGGGGGTCGACCTCTTCGCCCTAGTTAAAGATGACAGGACGAGGGGTAATGGCTTCAAGTTGCGCCAAGGGAAATTTAGGTTAGATATCAGGAGGAATTTCTTTACAGAGAGGGTGGTTAGGCATTGGAATGGGTTGCCCAGGGAGTTGGTGGAGTCCCCATCCCTGGGGGCGTTTAAGAATCGCGTAGACGTGTTGCTGGGGGACATGGTTTAGGGACACTGGCAGTGTAGGGTTAATGGCTGGACTTGATGATCTTGAAGGTCTCTTCCAGCCAAATCATTCTATGATTCTATGAAAAACAGTGTGTCCAGCCAGAGTAAGGAGGTTATTGTGCCCCTGTACTCAACACTCGTGAGACTGCAGCTTGAGTGCTGTGTCCAGTTTTGGGCACCATGGTATAAAAAAGCCATCGAGGTGCTGGAGTGAGATCAGAGAAGGTCAACAGAGATGATAAAAGGTTGGGAGAAAATGTCTTGTGAAGAGTACCTGATGATCCTGAGGTTGTTCAATCTAAAGAAGAGGAGGCTGAGAGGAGACCTTATGGCTCTCTACAACTGTCTGAAGGAATGGAGGTGGGTGTTGGTCTCTTCTCCCAGGTCACTAGTGATAGGACAAGAGGAAATGGGCTTAAGTAGTACCAGGGGAGGTTTAGGTTAGATATTAGAAAAGTTTTCCATGAGAGAAAGGTTAGGCATTGGAACAGGCTGCCAAGAGTGGTGATTCCAAAATTTCAAGCTGTGGCACTTCAGGACATGGTTTAGTGTTCCTGAAAATATTTAGTAGACAGTTTAACTTTGTGGTCTTGATGGTTGTTTCTAACCTTAATGATTCTGTGATTCTTATGTAGAACATCTTTGAGGGCAGTTTTATTTTTTCAGAGTGCACCTTGGTCTTTCTTAATTGGTGTGTAAGTTCATTTTATGTCCAAATGTACCATTTTATGATGCATTTCACATGTGAAATTGGTGTTACAGAGCTCCCAAGGGTGCTCTCTTTGACCATTGTTTATCTTCTGGTGAATCATTTATAACCCTGCAGCTGCCACTGTCACACCATACCTGTAAATTCAGGGCCCCTGCTGTCATCTCATGCTGGTTTTCTTCCGTGCTGAATTTTATCAGCATCATAGATGTCTGATTCTTCACAGAAAGAAAAAGCTAAAGCAAAATAATAATAATAAAAAAAAGCTAAAGCAAAATAATACTGAACCAGTCATGAGATCTTTGCGCCTATTAGGACATTTGTTTTAGGTTGTTAACAGAAGTTAAGTCTGGACAAAATCTGACAATTTCTGAGACCTTCATGTTAGCCTAACACAAAATGTGTGTCCTGTTACAAGGAATAGCAAAAAAACATCCCACCCAACAAACAAAAATAAAACAAACCAACCAGAAAACCCCCCACAGACTTACCAGGCTATGAAGCTCCAGGTGAAACTCCAGCTTTTATCATCTACTTCAGTGCATGGTGAGAAATTTTCCTGTTCCCTCTCTGAGGTTCAAATTGACTATATTTCATGCCAGAGGGGAGGACTGTGAGTTTTTCATCAGCCTGTAGAAAATGTGATGTGGACCTCAAATGGATAACATTTACCTTTACTTTAGCTATGTTTTCAACATTTCCCAGAATTATATTTTTTTTTGTTGTTTGCACTGTATGGTCTAGATAGACAGTAAGATGGGTAAAGACAGGACAGATGTGGCATCAGAGGTTAGTGGCCAGTGGGATGGTACTCATGCTGCTGACAAATGGAGTACAAGAGTGATGTGTCTTGGTTAACAGGTTTATCAATGGCTTGGAAGAGGTTACAGAGGGTATAATATCAAGTTTGCAGGTCAAAAATACAAAGTCCTGTGCAAAATGTTACAAGTTCTTACACCAGTGCAAGGTCACAGGCTGTAGTAACTCTGTGCGAAGGGACCTGAGGGCCTTGGCAGACACAAACTGAGTATCAATTGGCAACATGCCATGGCTGAAGAGCTGACCAACAGATTCCTGTGTGGTATTCAGAGGGTCACAGCCAGGACATTGAGGGGGGTGGATGTTTTGGTTAGTAGTTGAGAAAACGAACCTTTCCGTTTCAAATAATGCCTCTAGGTTTTTCTTGCAAATATAAGCCCAAAAGAGAAAACAGGTGTAGAACAGTCACTAGACTTGAAGTGATTAATGCACAAGAACTGGAGACGCAGTGTAGAGGTAAACACACACATATTTACTTACTGATGGAGTATCAGTTATCTTCGATAGCTGAGATTGAAAAATCACCTTGCTTAACTCACTGCAGGTGCTCAAGGCAAAATTACTCATTCTGAGGTGAAAAGGAGGTATTTGGTGCTCATTGAACGGGGCTTGAGACACTGTACTCACTACTTCAGAGCAGTTCTTGCCTGGGAAAAGCTTGTTGAGGGACAGAGATGGTAAAGCATATTTCAGGAAATAACTTCTTTCAAACATATGCAGAATGAGATAATCAGTCACAAATGACAAAGGCAAAATAGCTTTTCAGAGTACGTACTGCATTGCAGTACGTAATTAACACTTAGCATTACAAAGCTCTGCAGGCTATTTTCTTACAGTCAAAGGCAAAAGGAAAAATTGGTGATCTCAGACTTGGTTGGTGAACCTGAATTCTGTTAGCAATTCTTGAGTGGAGTATGAACATAAAGAGAATCCCTTGTCTCTTCGTCATCCCTCTTAGCAAGCTTACTTGGAGTCATGAAGTATTAATCCTTTCCAAATTTCCAGTCCTGGAAATTTCCAAGAGGTCGTTTGAGGTCCTCTCTTAGAAGTTGCTGTATGAAATGATAAGTGTAATCTGTTTTTGTCTAAAAAGATTCTAGGTTATCTAAACATACTAAGAATGAAGAGAAAGACTTCATTTTTTCTTCATTTCTACTCTGACATTTGCCCAAGTATTTACCAGTGTGATTTCTGGCTCTCTGATGAGATGTCCCAAGGAAGGTTTTTCCTTTACAACCCTCAAAGTTTTATGAAGTGTTTTCCATTCTACTTAGAAGTTCTCAGCTTCAGAGAAATCAGATGATGTGACTCTAACTCAAACTGCAGGCTGGCAGGTAATGGGTGAATTTCTCTAGTATATTTATTTATTTGTTTATTTTTAATAGAAATATACATGTCACCTGAAGATGACCTTGAAGTCATGATGGTCTAATAGGTCAAATGATTCAAACCATTCACACTGTTCATTTGATTTGTGTCACTATCCCAAACTTACTAAAATATCCACAACCTAAAATATGAGAGTTCATTACTGCCTTGAAGCAAAAGCATAGGTTGGATATCAGCAATGAGGTTAACTATGGAATTTCATGTTGCTCCTAAGCTGCATGAATGCAACAAAATCTCATTCTGAAGCACAAGGAAGTTTCAGCAGTCCCTTCAAAACAGTTTTATTGGTCAGAAAGGCTGTTAAATAAAAGTAATAATATGTAATATATATTTCTAGTCACCATCATTCTATATATTGCCTTTTGGCCATTTGCTGAAGCAGCATGTTGTAATTTATTTTGCACATTCAAATGCTATATCCCATTTTGATAATCTTTCCTCACCCTTCTTTCATAAAACTACATTGCACCTGATATTTTCTTTTCTTCTGCTCAGTTGCCTACTTAAGGTATATTTTTTTTTTTCTTGTCATTGGAACTTGCCAGAGGTCTGTTTTCTTATGCATTTAGTAGCCACCTTTCAGTGTGTGTTTTTGTATATGCTGGGTTTGCACTTAGGCATGTGTTGTTTTTTTTTTTCTCTCTTCATAGATACACCAAGGAATGGGAATGTATTTTATGTTTCTGTTTTACCATTTCTATCACTTGATTTGAATTTTTACATAAGAAAGCTCTAGGATTTTTTTCTCATCTGTCAGAAACAAATCAGATTGTAAATATGCTGTATGTCTTACCTAGTTACTACAGAGAATTTTACTAATCTTCTAACAGCACTCAGTATTAAGCCTTCCCAGTAATTTTCTTGGGGTAATTTTAACCTAAATTTTTATTTCTTTCATCTGTGAACATGGAGAAACTGCTTTAATCTAAAGAAGGCAATAACGGAAACATAACTATTTGTTTAAATGGGAAAAATTAATCTACACTGGTCAACAGCACCATACTATCTACTATGAAGAAAATTGACTCCAGCCCAGCCAAAAACAATACAAAAATTCTGTCCTGTGTGATTTTTAAAATTGTTTTTCATAGCAGCCTGCAAAACATCTTGTTCCACCTAAGAATTAGGCTTTCAGGCAAGATTTGAGATAAAGTGTTCTATTAAGTGTTCCATAAATGTCAACAGTAAGCTGCAATTACACTGTTTAGAAGTAAGGTTACAAAAACTCAATATAATAAAGTAAACTTCAGTCCAAAACCTGTGCATAGTTGCTGTCATGAAATTTTTATCTCCATCATTTTATTCTGCTGTACAAATGGGTGAATTTGGGCAGGAATTCTCCCTCAAAAACTAGATTTGTCAAGTTTTGATTACAGCTTAATACATATTATCTGTTTTATGTTCACAATCTCAGCATGCTGCTGATGAATAATGCTTTGGAACTCTACGGTGGTCTTAAAAGTTTTCGGGTAATGATGCAAATACTTAGACTAATAAGAAAAAAATATTCTTTATGTTCTCTCAGGACAACAATAAAGCACATTCATTATATTACAAATTTTATGGGGTTTTGGTGTGAATACTTGTTTATTGACTTCATTATTGCTGTTAATTTAATATTAATTTTGGTGCCAATTCAATCACTGGTTTGGTTTTAATAATCTTAGGGAAAAAAAAAGAGCATTTTACTCCCGCCATTCATGCTCATTGGTATGTATTTGCTTATTAGTCTAA
>VYZU01070934.1:21565-38924 GCA_013401355.1 Ceyx cyanopectus
CATCATTAAAAAACAAAAACCAAAAACAAACACAAAAAAAATCCCAACAAAACAGAACTGATCAAAAAAACCCCCAAAATCCTGTTCCTGCTGCATCAAAGATAAATTTATATAAAGTTGATATATTTGGAAAAATAGGAAACATAGTGGCAGTCTTTTTTTTACTAAAAATTTTGACTAAACTTTGGAGTGAATATGTCACCTGAATGAAGACTAACATTCTGGAAAATGGATTAGAGCCTCTAGGGTGTAGAACAGAACCATTGTGTCTTGGGCTAAAAAGGCACTTGTCTCTCATTTGTCTGACTCAGGAACACTCAGATTACAGAGGAATCACAATACAAACGAGAACAACCTAAATTAAGCTGAAATCTGACAGGTATGACAATATTTTAGGAAACCCTCTAACCTCAAATAGTTTTTAGCATTTATATTTGCCACTTTGTTCCTTCTGCTCCATTACTTTTGAGCCCTGTAACAGATATTGTGGAGAACAGCACTTTGAGAATCCAGCATGAGTTGCCCTCATCAGGTTATCATATTTTTTCAGTGGCTCATTCCTTACCAGACTAATCAGACCAGATCCAGTTAATCCCATAAACAAAACAGGAGAAGCAGGTTATCACAAAAAGAGATGTTAGAGAAATCTGATTAGATACCACCTGCAGAATATATAGGCTTGAGACATGTCAGATAAAAAATAACCCACAACTTTAAGAAATAACTAGAAAACTGACTGGGCAGTAGAAATGGAGCATATAAAGTAAATTTGGTCTGAGAAACTTGTTGAATTTAGTTTTCCCACCTAGATGGACAACTGATGAAACCCGAGAGAAAGCAAAGCTGAAATAAAATGTGTTATTGAAAGAAACAAAACAATACCAACTTCCTTCAGTGAAACATAACCCTTAACTTGCTAGTAGTGTCCAACCACGTCAGTTGGGAATTGGCACCCCCTGCCTTTGTGAAATAAAGACGTCCAGTAGTAGGTGTGAAAAGCCAGGCACCAATTAAGATTTACACACTATGTATTAGCAAATCTAGTCATGACAAGAGCTACCATTTTAAACATAAACAGATTTTGCTCAGATTTAAAATATGCTTCCTTGTCTTCCACTGGAAATCAATCAGTAGATATTTATTAACCTGGAACATTTTTAACATTTTCAGATTGGTTTTTTTTCTAATGGAAAACAGTGTCTCATTCCTTCATGTGTCTGATGTTTCTCTCCTGAACAGTAGGCATGAAGCAAACAAAAAAAAAGCAACAGGCTTTGTGAATGTGACTAAAAATAGCTGACTGTGGTAAGGCAGTTCTGCTAGGTTGTATTTAACTGCAGGAACTGCAAGTATATCCCTGATCCAGATATACAACTCTACATACTGACCCTTGTCAAGATGAGGCCTGGACATACCTATTCTTTGTGATTTAGAGAGAGGAAAGTTAAGAGTCTGCTGGGGTCAGACTCCCAAACAGGGACTCCTGGGAGAGTTGTAGAGCGAGCCTGCCCTGACAGAACTGTCTTCTTAAAATAGCTGTTCGAGCATCATGTGTACGCTCCCTCTGTATTCATCTACTCTCTATCTTTATCACATCAAAATTCTAGTATCTTAAAGGCCAATTTACTCAAAAGACGTGGGAACTCATTTGAATAACCACTGATCCATGAGTCTGCAAAATATAGATAAACCAGAGAGAATTAATGAACAATTGGAGCATCATTGTGCTGGTCTGTATATTCTATCTGCAGCATTTCAAAGAGACCCAGTGAAGGTCTTCTCTAATAAAGAGATTTTTGTGATAACATTTAAAATGACAACTAAATTTTACCTTCCATTAGATTTCCATTTTTACTTTGAAGTGTTCAAAGTTTTCTTGATACTTTACTTCCCTATACAATTGCTTTTAGAGTTTGTAGACTTTCAAGGCTGTTATTGTGTAGACATAATAACCCTATGAATTTAGAAGAATTTTCCAGTATTTTTATCTCTGTTCACTCATCTGTTTCCAAAACCTGCTGTGTCGTGTGGTTCACTTATCCAAGGTGCCATATCATTTGTGAGACTTTTTTTTTTCTTTCAGTGTGAAGCGTGATCATTAATTTTTATCAGTTACCTTACAGAAGATAATTTTAATTGTTCCAAAGTTTTAAATACCAAAATGCAACAGAGCAAATCATTATCTTTTCACAGACACACTGCAAGCTAAAGAAGATGCTAAGTTCACTGACTCCATTATTAGTTGTGATTTTTGTTGTAGTTGTTCAGCTCTAATTAATGTTTTCTGCTAGCAGGATATGTTTAATACATTCTAAAATCACAGCTTGCACAGAATTGTAGTCCTAGTTCTAGTTTCATTTGATAAAAGGGTTTTTTTTTTAACTTGTTTGTGTAACATTCTCCCAGAAGTTTATTTTTCTTTGGTTTTCATATTGAAGTGGTTTAGTTTAATTGCAGTGTAACAACGCCCAAAGTTGAGGAAGCTGTTTTTCTTTCCTACTGTTGTTGATGGCACATATTAAGGAAGTAACGACCGCGTAGTGTGCTACATACTGTTTCATTTTATTCTTTTTATAGCTCTATATAGCTGTTATTATGGATGTGTGGAAGATGATGCAATCTTGTTTTGTGGTTTTGATGATCACGTATCTTTAGTACAGCAATATGACACTCAGGATTTGTTTATCCATGTGTCCAAAGGCATACCTTCAATCAGAAGCGGGACAAGCAAAGTGCTAGAAAATAATAAATACTACAGCTTGAATTTTTCTCATTGTTATTCTGGTTTTCCCTTGTAACTGCTGTTGATGTTGGACTTATGTTCACATGGACCAACACAAAGATGTTTAAAATCTGGCTTCATGGGCTTCAGTTTCTGGGTGCAAAATTTACCAGCTTCAGTAAATTGTTTTAATTCTTACCTTCATTAGATGAAAGCAGTTTCTCTGTGTTCTGATGGCCCCAGTTGAATATTCATCAGGACAGTAAAGGTGCATTGGAATTTCTGATCCTTCTGAAGAATTTATTTAGAACTGATTCCTGTTTTCATAAAAATGCTATCTGGTATTAGTAACCTTATCTTTTGGGTTTAATGAGTCTAATTCTTCCACATTCTCTAAAACCCAAATGACATGAACTTAATCAGTGGTTTTCTTAGAGAACTATGTATGTGCAGAGTTTCCTGATTTCTTTATCATATAGAAATGATTGACCGTTAAGTCTTAATTACACTTTAGTGTTTGAATTTTTAGTGATGAGACATTTACTGGAACAAAATCACGTTCTCACACCTGAAGAAATGTGGGTTCTCTGCTAACGTTAACCAATTTAGCCTTTTCTCAATAAAGTAGCAGTCTACAGAGGGATAAGAGATTTTTTTTTTTTGCCTTGACTCTTTCACATCCCATATGATAATGCAGTGTCTGTCGAGGCTATGGAGGACTATGACAGAAGTCTTAATAAATAACACACAATCTCTTGAAGCAGGGCCTGCTTGTTCTCTCACATAAGGCACTCCTCTTCTTTTGGGTTTAATTTTTATGTCCTACCTCTTCAAATCTAAACTAATTTCAGCTTTTAGTGATTTTGTGGATATTGGAAGGGTAACAATGATTGTAATATTAAACCTGATTTTAACCTTTGTAGGAAGGTCATAATAGTAAGAAAAGAGTCAAGGGGAATGAAGGAAAAGTGAGAAGGGAAATTGACTTATAAAGAGACTGTAACCACTGTTAAAATTACTAATAATTCAGAACTGTAAAATTTGATGCATCTGTGCAATAAGAAAGCTAAAGAGGGAGGAAATTCTGTCTTATGTCTGTTATAGGCCATTTAATCAAATCATGAAAGTAAAATTGCTTTTTAAATACTTAGCTGTAAAATTCACTTTTATAGGGACTATAGCTGAAAAGACAGATTCTGGACATCTCAATGTATATTAGAAATATTTATTTTTTTAAAATGTTGAATTATTACTAAAAAAATGGGTTATTCTATAAGTGGGATGTTGTAGTCTGTCAAAGGACTAGAGGGATCTTCATCTGATTGCATTCAGACTGCAGAAAGAGGAAGGTATGAACTGTAATATTTAAATGTATATACTCAAATCTACAAATGATTTGGGATGGATGCAGGCACAGAAACAGAACTCAAAACCAGAAACAGTCCTCAAAACCACAGTGTGACACTTTAGGCATTTAATAGCTGTAGGCTCTTGAACTTGCCAGTGTGCTTGTACTAGTACAGGCAATTCTCTTCCAAATGTGTCCCAGCTTGGTAGCACTGAACAGCTTAATGCATCCTACTTGTCTTCAGCTGGAAACCTCTGTACTGGCATTGTCCCCAGCCAGTCCAGAGTGTTCAGACTGAGAGGAGAAATACGCGTATCTCCTTTTACTAAAAAGAGCAAATGGTGTGACAAAAGACCAAGTGGTGTGACTTTCCTCTTACACAGTAACACAAAGGTGATGATGCTTAAAATATGGAGAACTTGAATTCAGTGCCCAACCTCAGGTCCACATTTAACCTCCTGTGTCCAGAAAAATTAGAGATTTTTGCCGTAGAGTCTTGTGGCAGTAAAGTAAATCTGATTTTATAAAATCAGCTTTTAGAAGTAGAAAGGAGGTAGTATAAGAAAAGGCCCAGCTGTGATATTGCTACTCTTTTTTGTAGAATATGAACTTTTGTAGCATTTGTTTTTGTTTTTTGTTTTGTTTTTGGTTTTTTTTAAGGTGTGGGTCATGATAAAAGACAGTCTGCACTACTGATGTAAGACTGGAAGAAAGGAGTTTTCAGAAGACATTTTAATAGAGAAGAATAATTTCATAGACCAGACCAGCAAAAAATAAACATTGTAGAACAGGAAACAGAATATCTGGGACTGAAACACGATGAAATAAAAAATTTCCAAGTCAAATTTGATCATACTGTGGCCATGAAGTACATCTGTCAAAAGAAAAGAGAGCAATCAAGCACCAGTTGTGCTATGGTCTCTGATTTTCAAAATCTATAGCAGTTCTTCATTTGGACTGTGCTTCCTTTTCTTTATGCTTAATGTTTACAGCATCCCTTGTAAGTCATTCTGGAATGATCCCCATCCACATGTGCAAAAGGCCAACCTATCAGCTGAACAAGGAGTACTTTCATTGCATAAGCAATATAAGCTTCTCTTTTATTAATATTTTAGTGTGACTCAAATTTTCAAGCTTTTTCATGAATTATTTTGTACTTAGAATTTGCTAACACACTGTCCTGGGTATTTCTAATTTTACTTAGCAGAAAAGATAGCTACTGATACAAGATACTAAAAGACTTTTAAAAAAAGAAATTGTTTTTGTCTTCTGGTTCATAAAGTTTAGCTGTGTTCTTTCTTGGTCCTTTTCAATTCTTATAATGACTCTCAGGTTGCTTGCTACAAAATTCAACTCTTCCTACTCCTAATTAGTGGTTTACAAAACTTTTTACTGCAAACGTTTGTTATCACGTACTTTGTAGTAACAAGAAAAGAAACAATTTAGTGCCTTAACCACTGCCTTGAGGCAGTACATGCTGATGGGCCATATGCACAATTACGTGATAGGAAAATTCTTGACATGCATGCCTGGATGTTATTTATCTGAGATCATTTCAAGCACAAAATAAGCTTATGGCATGAGTGATCACTTCAGCTCTGAAATACTGTTATTTACTGCAATATCACAGAATCACAGAATCACAGAAATTAGGGGCTGGAAGGGACCTAGAAGATCTAGTCCAACCCCCCTGCATGAGCAGGATCACCTAGACCAAGTCACCCAGGAACAGATCCAGGCGGCTCTTAAGTGTCTTCAGAGATGGAGACTCCACAACCCCCCTGGGCAGCCTGTTCCAGAGCTCTGGCACCCCCACTGAGAAAAAGTTCTTTCTCGTGTTGACCCTAAACCTCTTGTGCTCCAACTTGCACCCAATGCCTCTCGTCCTGTCATTGGACGACATTGAGAAAAGTCTGGCTCCATCCTCTCTACACTCACCCTTAACATATATATAAACATTAATGAGGTCCCCCCTCAGTCTCCTCTCTCCAGGCTAAAGAGCCCCAGCTCTCTCAGCCTCTCCTCAGCAGGGAGATGCTCCATTCCCTTCAGCATCTTGTTGGCCCTGCACTGGACTCTCTCCAGCAAATCTCTGTCTTTCCTGAACTGGGGTGTCCAAAACTGGACACAGTACTCGAGGTGGGGTCTCACCAGTGCAGAGTAGAGGGGGAGGAGAACCTCTCTTGACCTGCTGGCCACACTTCTCCTTCATCCCAGGATGCCATTGGCCTGCTTGGCCACAAGGATGCATTGTTGGCTCATGGTCATCCCCCTGTCTACCAGGACCCCCAGGGCTCTTTCTCCAGAGCTGCTCTCTAGTACATCAGCCCCCAGCCTGTACTGATCCATGGAGTTGTTGTGCCCCAGATGCAGCACCCTACACTTGCTCTTATTCAATTGCATTCAATTTCTCCCTGCCCAGCTCTCCAGCCTGTGCAGGTCTCTCTGGATGGCAGCACAGCCTGCTGCTGTGTCAGCCNACCTCAGGTCCACATTTAACCTCCTGTGTCCAGAAAAATTAGAGATTTTTGCCGTAGAGTCTTGTGGCAGTAAAGTAAATCTGATTTTATAAAATCAGCTTTTAGAAGTAGAAAGGAGGTAGTATAAGAAAAGGCCCAGCTGTGATATTGCTACTCTTTTTTGTAGAATATGAACTTTTGTAGCATTTGTTTTTGTTTTTTGTTTTGTTTTTGGTTTTTTTTAAGGTGTGGGTCATGATAAAAGACAGTCTGCACTACTGATGTAAGACTGGAAGAAAGGAGTTTTCAGAAGACATTTTAATAGAGAAGAATAATTTCATAGACCAGACCAGCAAAAAATAAACATTGTAGAACAGGAAACAGAATATCTGGGACTGAAACACGATGAAATAAAAAATTTCCAAGTCAAATTTGATCATACTGTGGCCATGAAGTACATCTGTCAAAAGAAAAGAGAGCAATCAAGCACCAGTTGTGCTATGGTCTCTGATTTTCAAAATCTATAGCAGTTCTTCATTTGGACTGTGCTTCCTTTTCTTTATGCTTAATGTTTACAGCATCCCTTGTAAGTCATTCTGGAATGATCCCCATCCACATGTGCAAAAGGCCAACCTATCAGCTGAACAAGGAGTACTTTCATTGCATAAGCAATATAAGCTTCTCTTTTATTAATATTTTAGTGTGACTCAAATTTTCAAGCTTTTTCATGAATTATTTTGTACTTAGAATTTGCTAACACACTGTCCTGGGTATTTCTAATTTTACTTAGCAGAAAAGATAGCTACTGATACAAGATACTAAAAGACTTTTAAAAAAAGAAATTGTTTTTGTCTTCTGGTTCATAAAGTTTAGCTGTGTTCTTTCTTGGTCCTTTTCAATTCTTATAATGACTCTCAGGTTGCTTGCTACAAAATTCAACTCTTCCTACTCCTAATTAGTGGTTTACAAAACTTTTTACTGCAAACGTTTGTTATCACGTACTTTGTAGTAACAAGAAAAGAAACAATTTAGTGCCTTAACCACTGCCTTGAGGCAGTACATGCTGATGGGCCATATGCACAATTACGTGATAGGAAAATTCTTGACATGCATGCCTGGATGTTATTTATCTGAGATCATTTCAAGCACAAAATAAGCTTATGGCATGAGTGATCACTTCAGCTCTGAAATACTGTTATTTACTGCAATATCACAGAATCACAGAATCACAGAAATTAGGGGCTGGAAGGGACCTAGAAGATCTAGTCCAACCCCCCTGCATGAGCAGGATCACCTAGACCAAGTCACCCAGGAACAGATCCAGGCGGCTCTTAAGTGTCTTCAGAGATGGAGACTCCACAACCCCCCTGGGCAGCCTGTTCCAGAGCTCTGGCACCCCCACTGAGAAAAAGTTCTTTCTCGTGTTGACCCTAAACCTCTTGTGCTCCAACTTGCACCCAATGCCTCTCGTCCTGTCATTGGACGACATTGAGAAAAGTCTGGCTCCATCCTCTCTACACTCACCCTTAACATATATATAAACATTAATGAGGTNTCCCTTTGTTAGATTTTGTGGAGTTCAGAGGAACATGTAGCCCTTTACAAAGTGCACAGAAATGGAGACGGATCTATTAATATAAGTTTCTGCACTCTCACCTCTGCCATCTCAAAGAGACAGTTCTGTAAATATGCAGTTCACTGTTATCAAATAGTGGGAGTCTGTAGTCCATGACCATTCAAATATATTGTCACAACTTTCCTAAGATATAACCTGATATAACCCCCATTTCTACAGAAGATCTCTTGTTCCATATGATTCCCCAGTTTCCTAAGGAATCATAGCTGCATGAAGTTTTACCAGCCTCAAATGGAATATGTAGAATCATTTTGACTGACCAGACCTCGTGCTAGTGCTCCATTGCTATATAGACTTCAGCAGAGTTGTACAGTGGTGCTTACAAAAACTGGAAGTGTTTCTGTGATTGAATGTGTGTGTGAGGGTAAAGGATGACTAAAGTGTGCCAAATAACACCTCTCTTGTTAAAGTTGTTCCATTTTGAATAATTAAGCTAACTGCATGATAGAAAACTTATGTCTCTCTGCTGTCAGTTCAGAGTTTGTTCTGTTCTGGGTGTCTTTTATCACAGGTTTAAAGCCCCAAAGTGGCTGTGACGGTGTTATGTAAAAATGCACTGTGACCTCACAGTTAAAGAGAACCAAGAACTGAGGAACTGAATTCAACCTTCACTCCCTGTTTTAACCTACCCATAGACCTTAGCCAATTTCTGCTCTTTTCAACTGCTACTCAGTAATTCATATAGCCCAGCACAGCTCTAGCACTGTAATATTTCATAGCAGTAGACTGACCTATGTAACCCTTGTGTCAAGAGTGTTAGAATGACTTTTTTCTTTTGGACATCTAGACAAGTTGTGTCTTGCAGGAGGGTTCAGGATTCTGCTATTTCCTGGAGGCGTTTCTTCCAGTGGATCTCTGCTCATGGACTTTTTATCAAACTGACAATAACCAAACTGTGTTCTATTTAATAACTGGAAAATTCTGCAGTGGTGTTGTGTAGAGATTTGTGATACAATATAACCTTCAGTGAGCACCACACCATCCTTTAGGCAAACAAAGCTGACAAAGCCTTGTAGAAGGCAGTGTTAGCAACTGTTATTCGATTAGGAGACCCTGAGATACTTACCCAAGTGTGCTACCAGAAGTGCCTGAAGTCATCTGTATCAGTATACACATGGGCTCTCTGTTGAAGAAATAACATTACTTACTAACAACAAGTACTCTTTCAGACATGTCTGTAAAAGGATATTCTTATCCTATTGACTCACTATAAAAATGAACCCATGAACTTTGTAAAATGTTGCTCTATTTTTGGTCGATTAAGAGCACTCTTTAGAGAGCAGTCATTTAAAAAAAATTGTCTGTGTAGCTCCTTGTAATTTTATTGTGATTTTGCAGAATTAATCTAACCAAACAGGCTAAAGTTGAAACAACTATTAAATACGAATTTGGAGAAATCTGATTATAAATTTGTGTTCTTCCTCACCTTCTTCTAGTGCATTTTATTACGTTTTGTCAATGTTTTCTGCTTACTAACATTGGGAAAGTCACAACCTCCCCCTCATAACTATATTCTATGAAAATAAGATATAATCTAAACTGGGAAATGTTAGCATGCAATTTTAAACTTTAAAAAAAACCCTTAATTATCACGGATTAATTAACATTTTCCTAATTATTCTTTAGATTCTTTTAATTATTTCTTATAACTTAAAATAAAATATTCTTAAAATTTTAAATTATGAGTTAGCATCTTGCTTCTGTTTCAGTGCTTCTTTATTAAAGTGCTGCTTTTCCAATCATGACATTTCTGCTGGAGTGCATTAGTGGGTTTAGTATTAAGTGCCCCTGTTGCATTGAAAAGACATAAAAATGAAGTGTATAAAATTACACTGCATATTGAAATAGCTGCTTCCTACAGTAGAAGAGTTTTTGTGTGTATCTTAATTACTCTAAACTTTATTTTTAAAGTTGTATCTGCAGAGAAAGAAAAAGCTGAGAAGGTTACATTTGTCTCTGCACCACTATTTAATGTGCTGTGTATGGCAGTCATTTGTTTTATGGTTTTGCAAAGAACAGCATAACAAGAATGTAGACTCTTTATAATTTTAAAGAAAATAAAAACATTAATTATTCATCCACAATTAATAATTAAATTATATTAATTAATCCTTAATTAAACAAATATTAATTAATCATCATATATTTGGTTCTTCTCTGTCCCCAACTTTCTCTTTCAAAGTCTCCCATTCCCCAAGTCTGAAAAGTTATTCCAATGTCCTTTTTTTTTTTCCCTGCTGTGACATGCAATGATGTCCCTGCAGTTGTGGTATGAAAGATATCTCTGCATGGTCACTCTCAATGTTCATTTGCTGTTCATGAGTGAATGCGATCACACGTGAATGGTTCAAAGTAAAACAGGACTATGAGATCAAATGAATAATTTACAAGAGGTTACTAACAAGCTGTAAAGATTATCTGCCTGGGATGACACAATTCCCCAGGTCCATCTAAATAATCACAGTCTTCCATTGTAAAATACTAAATGTGTAGACATATTTTTAATACTAATAATGATCTGAAGAACTTAACATTTCAATGGTAAGATATTTTACTCTGTCTTTAAGCTCAGTGTCTCCAAAAAGAAGCACCCAAACTGTTACTAATGACTGAAAATGTAATTTTATCATTTTATTACTTGAAATTACTTCACACTGAACTCTCCATAGCTTATATTTTGGTTTTATTGCTTCTCTGCATAAATTACTGTTCTCTTTTTGAGACACGATTTAGATCACAGTGTATATAGAAGGACTATTTTCATAAATGTGGAAACTGTAAGAAATANTAATCTTGTTTTCTTTGTTCTGTTATTTATCAATAGCCAAGACAATTTTAATGGTATTCTCTTTATGATTAAAAATACTCTTATATGTGCAAAAACAGATACTTGAACAGAAATTTTCTTGCCTCATGGCAATAAAGTTATTTTGAAAATCTTTATCTAGTGCCGGTAAGAATTTTCTACTAATATTTACCCTTTCCTGATTACTGCATATTTTAACACCCAACCTCAAACTAATTAAACATGGGTGATATTCTTGCTGTGTCTATAACCATTCAAAGAGTGGAATTCTATTGAAGTTTCTAATACTGGAAAGTTGGGCCTAATCATCATTCAGAAGGAAAATACAAAATTTCTCATTAGTTTGAATTCAAATATTTTCATTCAGTTTGTTTGCAACATTGCAAAACNGAAGACAGATATTAATGTGAAGTACAGTGACTAAGTGTAAAATGAAGTTAAAATTAACTACTGCACAGAAGGATCTAGAAGGTTTAATTAAACAATATTCATAGTATAATACCAAATAAAATCAAATATAGTGAAGACTTTCAAATTCAAGCTGCCTATTCTTTTTTGTGCATCTAGGAAACTGAGTCCACAGTTCTGTAATCCCAGAATAAATCATCTAAAAATTTAATTCTACCTTCCTGGAGCTGGCTAGTGCTACTCGGAAATACTTTGCAAGGACTCCAGTTGAGTTTCATTAAGAATTAGCTATACTTAGAGGTGTAATGATTCTTATAAGACATTGTTATGAGAAAAGTTAAAAAATTCTTACCTACTTCATTAGGGCTTTTGAGTTCCTTTTCCATTGGTGTGTGGTTGAAAGTTATACAGTTATTCAGGACAAATGTAAGGGGAAAAAAGTCACGAATTTAGAAGATAGTGAATTAGCAAGATTTAGCATTTAGTATTGGTGATGCTTTTTGCTTCTTCTAATACTGTCCCAAGCTCTGAGCAGACGCCTTTTCTCCTGTTCTTTAAAGAGAGTATGTCATAACTCTAGAGAAAAAATTATAAAAAAGAAAAAGTATTTCCTTCCTAATGACTTCTTAGAAAATAAAATATAATTACATACTTCTTTAACTAAGGAAAACTAGTACCTATTTGGTAGAAGAGAGAAAAACAGTCATTCCTGTGGTGCCCAGCTTTAAGGCAGGTAAGGCTGCACCAGGGAAGGGATCTATAGCAAAAAGGTTTGAAGAATAGCTCTTCTGGGGGATTTTTGAAGCCAGGTGAAGTCCTTTGCCTGTGCTGGGGGCTGCCTGTTGGTGGGTGGGCTGCTGAGGGAGCCTGAACAGAATTATTTGTTTTAATGCAAACCAGGACAAATGTATGCTAAATAACAGAGATTTTACAGACTTTACTGGGTTTTATGATTCCAGTTTAAAAGAAAAACAAGGTTTACATAATGGTTATTTGGTTTATCTAATGGCAAGCTCTCTTGTTTTTTTTGCTGGGACAGAATCATAGGCTAGCCAAGGTCTGCAGGCCATCAGCAGTTTGGAGTCAGTCAGGGCAGCTGACCCAAGTTAGCTATAGTTGTATCTCATCCTATAAACATCATATTCAGTATAAAGGGATTAGTTTGCTGAAGAGAATGTTGGAGTGTCTCATGCTTGGTGCTTCCCAGGCTCCTGAGCCCTGCCTTCTTTTTTATTGTGACCCCTGTTCATTTGCTGGGCTTTGATTACAGTATTTTGGCATTGGTATTTGGCTGTTTCATTAAGTCCATTTTTCTTTAACCATGAGCCTCATCTCCTTTTCCTGATCCCTTTCCTTGATTGGGGAGGAAGTTATCAGGTGTTAGATCAACATCTACCATTTAGCCCTGGATGATATGGGCTAAACGTAGACACAAGCCCAGTTTCAGTCTGATCTGAAACACCAAGAAGATGTTGATGTGTGATTTTCCAGTTGTGTGCTTACAGGCAGTAGTAGCACCTATCCTGCTGAACACCATTTATCTACTAATACTTCACCTACTGAAGTTTTCTAGATTAATGTTTCACTCTCTCATTTGAACCTGAAGTCACAGATTCACAGATATTAGGGGTTGGAAGGGACCTAGAAGATCATCTAGTCCAACCCCCCTGCCTGAGCAGGATCACTTAGACCAAGTCTCTCAGGAACAGATCCAGGCGGGTCTTAAGTGTCTCCAGAGATGGAGACTCCACAACCCCCCTGGGCAGCCTGTTCCAGAGCTCTGGCACCCTCACTGAGAAAAAGTTCTTTCTCGTGTTGAGCCTAAACCTCTTGTGCTCCAACTTGCACCCATTGCCTCTCGTCCTGTCATTGGACGACATTGAGAAAAGTCTGGCTCCATCCTCTCTACACTCACCCTTAACATATTTATAAACATTAATGAGGTCTCCCCTCAGTCTCCTCTTCTCCAGGCTAAAGAGCCCCAACTCTCTCAGCCTCTCCTCATAAGGGAGATGCTCCACTCCCCTAATCATCTTGGTGGCCCTGCGTTGGACTCTCTCCAGCAAATCTCTATCTTTTTTGAACTGGGGTGTCCAAAACTGGACACAGTACTCGAGGTGGGGTCTCACCAGTGCAGAGTAGAGGGGGAGGAGAACCTCTCTTGACCTACTGGCCACACTTCTCTTAATGCATCCCAGGATGCCATTGGCCTTCTTGGCCACGAGGGCACATTGTTGGCTCATGGTCATCCCCCTGTCCACCAGGACCCCCAGGTCTCTTTCTCCAGAGCTGCTCTCTAGTACATCAGCCCCCAGCCTGTACTGATACATGGAGTTGTTGTGCCCCAGATGCAGCACCTTACACTTGCTCTTGTTAAATCTCATTAAATTTCTCTCTGCCCAGCTCTCCAGCCTGTCCAGGTCTCTCTGGATGGCAGCACAGCCTGCTGCTGTGTCAGCCACTCCTCCCAGTTTGGTGTCAGCAGCAAACTTGCTGAGGATGCTCTCTACCCCCTCTTCCAGGTCATTGTTGAATATATTAAATAATACTGGACCCAGCACTGACCCTTAGGGGACTCCACTAGTCACAGGCCTCCAGCCAGACTCTGCTCCACTGAACACAACTCTCTGGGCTCTCTCCTTCAGCCACTTCCCAATCCACCTTATTACACGGTGACTAAACCCACACTTCTTAAGCTTAGCTGTGAGGATCCCATGGGAATTGTCTTGTGTAGGTCATTTTGTAAGCTAAAGACAGGTATTTTTGGCAGTGGCCTGGGTAAGAGTATTTTTAACATTGGAATTTTTAATCAGATTTTCTGTAACATGCAATACCTGATGGTGAAAAGATACAGCTTTAGTTTGCCATGTTTAGAAGATTTTAGAATGTTGTATAGTACACTAAATATGTCTCACTACCAAGTTGAGACCTTCAATGTAGATTTAATGTTCATTGTGGAAAGATGTCATTTATTGACTGGAACACTTGTATGTGGGTAAGGATGTAGTATATAAGACTCACTGGTTGATTTCAGGTGAAATTGTGCTCTGGGTTTCCTCAGTTTTAAAATGAATGTAGTGTAATAATCACATGTAAAAGCTCAGTGCATATTTACTGAATTGTTTCCTCAGACAAATAAGAATTTCACATTTTTCTGGATTTTGTTTAGTTTTGTGCTAGAATACCCAGCTTGACAAATACATGCAAAAGCTCTGACTAAATTGCCTCTTGGAATAAGGACAAAAGAAGGATGACTCTTATATTACCTAATGTAAGTTTCTGTGCTCTGTAAAATACAGCTGTAACTTTTATACATATGAATTATTATTCCTCTTGACAAGCAGGTGCAAATAAATTTGAATTTTTATTTCTTCCCATTAATAAGAAAGATTAATTTAACAAACACGAGGACTTGAGCAGCTCTGTGTGTATCTCAGGACTGATGGAAGGTTTTTCACATCAAGTTGTTGGTGATCTGACAGCTTTTGTGATTGGTAGATCCCTCATAAAGGCAACTGTAAGGCAGATAGAATGGTTTTATCATCTTTCTGACAAGTAAACTGCTGATAGCATCCTTTGATGGTGTTGTTTATGACATTGATTCGCCAAACACTGTCTCATTTACTTGAAAATGTCAGCTGCTGGAATGGAGAACAAGCTGGTGACTAATAAGTCTGAATTAATTGCAGCCATTAATTTTAATTGGGATTCAAAATGTTCCAATTTGGTGTACATTTAAATTACTAATTAAGTTTCACTCTGTATATATCTCATGTGAAGCAATTACTGACATCTCTGAGATAAATATCTCAAAAGCAAACAGAAGAAAAATCTTAACTTGTATATATGTAAGGTTGGCACTCCCTTTACTTGTTACTTTTTAGTAAGATTCTTTAAGGACTGGACTGATTTTTTTTTATTATTCTTTTTTCTCACCATTCATGGTATTCATCATTCAGCTTCATTGTGTGTCTGGAGCAGGGAAAGCATCTCTCGGGTATTGGTAGAGCTCACGGTTTATATAATTCTCTTTATACATTGTTTCTTTCTTGTTATCATTATTACTGCTGTTTTCTTCTCTGTATTGTTCTATTAATCTGTCCTTCTCTCAACCCACAGGATATCACCATTTTTCTCCCTGTTCTCCTTACCATTCCACAGGAGGGGTGTGTGTGTGGAAGGTGGAAGGCAGGGAAGGGTAGGGAGAAGAAAGCAGTGGGTGAGAGACTGCAGGGTGTTTAGTTGCTGACTGAGGTTAAATCACAACAGTCTAGCGTAGCAACCTAGAATTTTGTCACTTCAGCTTAAAAAAAACCAATCAATTGCCTTTAATCCAGAATTGCAGTGCTTTAAATCTTAAATCTGGACCCAGAATTCTTGATTTCTTTGATAAAACAGTGGAAATGGTAAGTCATTAATAACATGATGTCAGAATTCTTCCCGGTTTTGATACAAGAAAATGAGAACTATGTCTGGAGATTCAGAAAAATATTAATTCAACTTTCTCACTGACTGCTGCGATCTTGAGAAAGATAATCAACTACTAAGCCACAAACACTCACTGTTGTTGTTGTTACTGTTTTACTTCACAAGGTGCTCATAATATTCTTAGTTGAACTGTATGGTCTTTGTATTATTTTATGATTAAGCTAAGTAGAAACAGCATTTATTGTGTTTTATTTCAACCTATCTATCAAAAAGCTTTCATCATTCATATGTAGATACTTTTACTTGCAATGAACAAAAGCAAAATATTCTCTCCTGTGCACAAGAAGCCCAAGGAGCAGAGCTTCTGGGGATGCTTAAAAAATAGTGCAGGTCTTGAGCTGGTGCTTTCTTGTGTTGTGACAAGATTGTTTCTCCAGCAAAACAAGGACATGATTGCTGGTGAGGAAAAAAAAAGAAACACAAAATACAGATATTAATTCTTTAGTAGTAGGATGTTGCTGTGGAATTAATGTTCACTTTTGGAAAATATTATACCAAGGTGCCATATTGAAGGCTACAGTGGTTTTATTTACTCAGATAAATATTAGATAACTAGTTATTACACAGTTACAGATACTAGATAAAACAAATCCAGTTGATCCAGCCCAGATCGGTCTGGATATATGTTATAAAAGTTCATTGCAAACCATAGAGTTACTGGCTTCAAGGCTACACCCTGATTTAGTTCTGCTCTGCAGATCCTTACTCTGAACTTTTTATTTATATTCTTACTGATTCATCAGCTGCCAGATTGTGAAATTTAGCCACATCTACTAGTGTCTGGTAGCAGTCTGGAAGACACTTTGTTAGGACATTGCTTCCCTAGCAAACACTGAATCAGCTCATCCATTTTCTTACTGGTCTAGGTCTGCTTCTTGACTGTCAAGCCAGGCCATAGATCAATGTGTTCTTTGTAACAAGAGAATAAATGAGCTTTACCCAAATCTTTTGATAATTCTGAACACAGAAGAGTATCAGCTCTGGAAGATTTGTACGGGTGATTGGGAAGTCTTCAAGTATCTGATTTTTTCTTATGCAGTTGGCTTACTTTGAAAGAGTATTTTTCTTCCCTTGGCTAAATTGTAGCCCAGCCAATACAAGTCTCATAGATGGTCAGATACCTCTGTGTGTCCAAACTAATTAAGATATTTTATTCTGACAAGTGATGTGGATGTCTTTCAAGAGCTAGACTTTCTGTTTTGGGAACTGTCAGAGGATAAGATTATTTTTTAGGGAAGTATCACTACCTGCGTACTTGTTTCTTAGTCTCCTCCAGGTTTCATCCAAGTATTGCATGTCAGCCTCACCTCCATTCTTGGAAAGATGGCTTGCCACCATCTCCAAGCATGTTGAGGAAAGGAGGCTTATCACGAGTAGTCAACATGGATTTAACAAAGAGAAGTCATTCTTGACTAATCTGATAGCCTTTTACACAACTAGATGATACATGAAGGGAGGGCAGTGGATGTGGACTTGACTTCAGCAAAGCTTT
>VYZU01070935.1:2317-22335 GCA_013401355.1 Ceyx cyanopectus
ATATATTATAATAAATATAATATTATATATATTTATATCTGAGAGATCAGTGGCCTTTTGTATGCTTGAAACAAGCTCAAAATATTTTCTGATTCATTAAAAAGAATGAAAAGAGGCATTAAATCAAATATAATCCTTCAAAGTAACCTCTTAAGCTCTTTTAACCATCCCCAGCACTACGCACAGACACAAAGGGGTAGGATCCATCATCCTGCTAAAATTATTTGGGGACTTCTTAGCACTGCCTGGTTCCATCTCCTTTCTCAGGCAAGGCTCCATGGCAGATGTTCCAGAGGAAAACATGAAATTCCCTGGAGTGCACTTGACAATTGTGTAATGCTGCTGCTGGAGGGGAAATGTGCAACTTGCCCCAGCTGGTTATCAGCTCCTCCACTCAAGTCTAAGGACAAATAATTATCCTACTCGGGGTGATATTTTTATTCCTCAGTCTTTCTTTATCCTACTTTCTTTGGGTAGTAATCACCCTGTGAGTTCCTAGGGCTAACTTCTTGCTGCAGTGAGTTTTGTTCTGGTGGATCTAAATGAGTGTGGTTCAGCATCATCCCATTTTCTCCTGCATGCCTTTCTCTTTTTAGTCCCAGTTAAAAGGATATTATCTAACATGAAACGTTTTCTATGATTCTGTGGCATCCTTTTTTACCTCTCCACGACTCAAAGGAAAAATTAATGTATCAAACAATTAGTTCTGTTCCAAAGTCACACTCTCTCAACTTTCCTTTCAAAACCAATCATCCAGACAGCTCTTTGCAACCTAAAGTGAAGCACAGTAATGAGAGAGAGCAATGACAACTCTTTGCCCTTTATTACTACACCCAACTATAGCCTTGCACTGGAGTTTCTCTGCAGGAGATGCTTTAGCAGTGCTGCCTGGCACTTCTCCATGGCAGATAAACCACCAACTGCTCATGGCAGTGCTTTCAGAACAGGTCTGTGGATGCAAAGTACATAAAGAAATACATAAAGTGGAGCACATCCCTCTTACTGACCAGAGCTGGCAGCTCAAGGACCAGCCCCTCTTCTTCCCTGTGGTGCTCAGGGGATTTTCAGCAGAGGTTTTCCTTGCACATCTGTGTAACTGCAGTATTTTCAACACAGAAGGGATGTCAGGAGCACTTATGATGAGTCTTTCCATGCCATAAATATGTGATTGCTGGTCTCAGATTTCCACGTGTTGAAATCTCTTTTGTGGAAGAGGCAGCATCTGAATAGATAGTTCTATGGAAAAAAAAAATAATAAATATATATATTTCTAATTGTCTTCCTCATCCTAATTCAGTAGGAGCCTCCTTTGGAGACCCTCATGACGTTATTGTCCCAGCTCACTCTTCTCAATTCAGCACAAGTCCTCTTTAGTTCTGTCCCTGGGGAACACTCCTACTTGTNTGTCCTTTGTGGACAGGCTCTAGTGAGACTTGTTTAGGGAACAAAAAGCTTGTAAAGGTTGATTATCCAAATTATTTCCTTTTGTTTAGGAGGAAAAAAAATAAATATGTTATGCTGTAGTTCTGTTATTTTTATGATATTTGTTTATATGTTTTTTTATTATATATTATTATTATTTCCCTTCAAGGGAAACCAGAAAGCACAAATTCTCCCTTTCCAAAGGAGGTGGGTAAATATAAGGTCAGCTCTATAGATATTCTTGATGTATTGGGCAAGGAAGTACTCGTGAAGGTAGGAGGAATAATGAACCATCCTTGGGAATAGGGGGTGCACGGATGCTTCTGTTCAGAATGATACCATGGGGGGGTTAATGTCTGGCCTGGTGATAAAGTCCTGGCATCTGTTAGAGAAAACACAATGAGCATTGTTGTCATTGAGAGAATGGCTCTGTTTTTCCTGGCTGGAGTTACTGTTTGGAAGCTGGTTTAAAATAGAAAAGAAAAAAAAAAGAAAAATGAAAAATAAAAGGCTATGCCAGAATTGTGTCTCTACTGTACTTCTAGGAAGTGTTGTTCATTGTTCTGACAGCATTATTTACATGCCATTAATACAATTGCTGCTGAAATGCATGGCAAACTGTGCAGGTTGTGGCACAGACACCAACTGCTGCACTGGATGTGCTTAAATTCAGAAATACAGCCTCAGAGAAGTGTTTGCAAAGGCTGGCTGCAGCCACAGGGCAAAGTCCTGATGGACTTTTCACCTCTGCCAGTTTAGAGCCTGATATCCCCAGTGCAATATTCAGAGCACTTAATTTAAGAGCATTTTCAGACTTTTTTCCCCCACTGGCTCTTAGCCCCTAGCTAAAATGCATCTTTGTAGGATGCCCTTCCAAAGCATGCCAAGGATTCACGTGTGAAATGGGATTACTTTTGCTCTTTTGACTCATTTGTCATGAATTCTTCCTCCAAAGATGGGTTTGTTTGTATATTCTAGTTCCACATCCATGAATGATCTATGAAATGCATCCTTGTGCATTGACAGAGCATCTCAGTTTGTCCTCAGCTAGACTGTGCTCAGTTATGGGTACCAGAGGCAGTGGAAATAGCCAGCAGACTTTTCATTTCCCCTGCTAATTGTTCTGGCCATGCTCTGTTGCTCTCTGCTGTTTAATAAACACAAGCAGGGGGGAAAAAAATGAGAGCAAACATTTCTTCAGCCTTGGTTTTGATGTCACTTTTATGAAACTTCAGAACTAATGAAGAAAATCAGAACAGAGGAGAGAGCAGGAGATATTTTATTTGCAGGCCACATCACTTGCCTCAGAGCAATGCTGATCAGTTTGGAATGAAAACATTGGATTTCTTTCATATTCCAGCCAATGAGCCAACTGCAGAAAGCTTAAGCTGTTCACAAGACACAAGAAGCTGAACCCTGTCCCCTTGGTCAAGCACCAAGCACTTCCCAGCCGGATAAGAGCAGAGTTGCTGAGATGAGGATCAGGTCCAGGGTACCAGAGTGGCTCTGCTGGAGGTCCCTGGTGCCATAACATGCTAGGTGATGAGTTTGAAATAGAGTTTGAAGCCATATTTATACCACTAAAAATTTCTTTCTTTCTCTCTTTCTCTCTCTCTTTTCCCTCTCCCTTTCTCTTTCTCCCTCTTCTTTCGCTCTTCTTTCTTCTTTATCTCTTCTTCTTTCTTTTTTTGCTCTTTTTCTCTCTCTTTTCTCTCTCTCTTCTCTCTCTCTTCTTTCTCTCTTCCTCTCTTCTTCCTCTCTTCTTCCTCTCTTCTTCCTCTCTTCTTCCTCTCTTCTTCCTCTCTTCTTCCTCTCTTCTTCCTCTCTTCTTCCTCTCTCCTTCCTTCCTTCCTTCCTTCCTTCCNCGGTTTCATTTACCTCTTTTACTCTTGAGGAAGGATTTGACTTTATTCTCACAAATAACAAAAACCACTATTAATTGCACAGATTAGCTTCAAATTCAGGAGCAAAGGTGCAACATTTTCATTTTCTTCTTTTCAGATGTTTTCTTTTCTCTCTCTCATTATGGATGAAGAGGATGAAACAAGCAGCTCTGGGCACATAGTCTGCTGATACACTATTTGCTAGGTTAAATGAAAATATATGTCATGTTCCTTGTCTATCAAATGCATTCAGAATGGACAGCTGGCATTTGGAAGAGCTGTCCTGGGTTACTCGGAAATGAAAATTCTACTTCAGCTGGCCTGAGAAACTTCATTTTTAAGCCTCCACAAAGCACAGCTCTCGTGAGAGTGCTGATTTTTGAGGGCAGCAAGGAGCTGGGAGTTCCCTATTTCTCAATCAGCCCCATTTCTTCAGATTTTAAAAGAGAAAAGAGGCAGATTTTCATCTTTGAAAACTGGCTTTACCTTGGCCTTTGAAAATAAATATCACCTTTGCTTGTTTTGGCAGTTCAATTGTACAAAATTAGCTGTATGCAATTTGAATGAGTGTTCAGCACCTCACCTTGACAACCCCAGGCACTACTCCTGGAATAAACAGAGTTAAACTGAGTGGCAACTCAGGAAGAGAAAACTGTGCCCATCAAAGCAGTTACTGCTGATGCTGTTCTGCAAACTTTCAGCCAAAGAGCTTCAACTTAATGACCTGGGGGTGGGGAAGATGAAGCTGATAAAAACAGAGCTTTCCACAGCACCATGTTGGGGTTCATTTCCTTGTGTACAGTCACTGTAGAGCTTTCCTTTCCTCTAGCACCAGCCAATCAAAAAAAGAAGTGTAAAAATAGCAATGGCTGAGGCATCCTTAACAACAAGCACCACACCATTTGCTCAGTGTCTGCATTAGATAATTAAAATAGAAGCTGGAAGAATCAGCAGCAGATCCATGACAAGATTTTCTTTTATGGAAGTTGGATTTATTGATGTACAAGCTCCCTGATATGATTCAGTGTGTTCAGGTGATATTTGGTTTCTTGGAAGCTTCCAGAGATAAAAATTCCCTTTTCTATAGCTACGTGTTATCATCAAAGACAACGGGAGTGCAGAATTATGGTTTACTCGCCCACACAGGGAAGAAAATTGGATGTCATCCTGAATCCTGATTGGCTGGTGGTTGCAGGGGATGGGGACGTTTTCTTTCTCCTTTCTTTTGTTTCTTGCTTTTAGGAAACTTGAATGCACTCCTTCTTTGTTTTTCTCGCTTGTCCATCCACAACCTCTGATGGGAATTTTGACCAAAGGTGCTTGGTCACACTCCCAGACTGTGGGAATGAGTTTTGTTGTTATTTCTGGGTTTTTTTACATAAATAAATAAATAGATAGATAGATAAATAAATAACGGTTTAAATATAATATATAAAAAAAATAAAATATATATATATATATATATAGGTTTTGAAACACAGCATTAAAATAACAAACCAGCAAGTGAATTTCCTCTATATTTCAAGCTATTTTTTTCCACTTTGGTCACACACAGCCAAAAGAAGCATTTGAAGTGATGCAAATAAAAAGAGGGTTAATACACAAACCATACTTCATCTGCCACTTTTCAAGCAGAGAATCACTCTTCCCCTTATCCACTGCTTTCAAGTGCTGTAGCTTAGTGTAACCATTTTAGCTGTGCTTTGTTTTTGTTTTCTGCAAGGCATGAAGATAAACCATGCATGAATCAATACAAGAATGATTCAGCCTCTGTTTTAGCTACTGATGTACTCATCATTTCTAGCTTTCCATAATATGCAGAAATTCCAACTGTAGCTGAGCTTTGCATCTAGCTGCATGTGCCTTGTTTACACAGCCCAGTAGGTTTTCATGCTCCAGAAAAGCTAATTCTGTGGAGGTTGCTCAATCAGGTTCAAAACAAGTCTTTTATTCTATAATAAATACAGTGAGGTACTTAGGTGTCCCAGCATTTTAAGACAACACTTGGTAGCATCACCAGCTTCTTGCCTTTGCCACCTGTGGTCTCAATTGAAAGGAGGTTTTGGTTCTCTTGGTAAAATCTGTTTAGCCCCAAATTCAGCAGCTGAAATAGCAGCCACTGACTATCAGAAAGAGAAAAACTTGCATTCCAAGTTGCTTCTTGTTCTCTCAGAAGCCCAGTCTCCATCTGAAGTGCCCAGATTTAGCAGTTACAATTGCTAAGCAGTAGAAACCTGTATGTGAGGAAAGATTTTTTTCACATTGGAAGGATATTTTCACTGTGGTTGTAACTGTCAAAGGGGATTTCACAGCCAGCCACGTTACATCTCATCCATGCAGCTGCCATCAGAGCAACCTTTGCTGCTAACTGAGGGAAATACATCATTCAGTTTTGTACAGAGGAGGAACAAAAGCAATATCTCATCAGAAGCAGTCTGGAGCTCCACACTAAATCACATCTGCATTTAAAGACAAACACGAGGGTCGTGGGCTTAATGAGCTCTTGTTATTTCAAAAATCAGGAATCTCAGCACAGCACTGGCACATCAAACACCACTGAGTTTTAGCTCAGCTGAGGGCTCAGGATTTCCAGCAGTGACAACAGCCACACATCTGGTCACACCCAGCCAGGAAATGAACAACTCTGCTTGAACCCAGGAGGGCTTGGGTGCCATAAAAACACATCCTGCAATGGGATCTGCCAGGGGAAATGGGAGGAGAGCTCCTTTCACATGAGGAGAACAAAGCCTGTCTCACACCAGACCACCCCCCCTTCTGCAAAAACACAGCACAGGAAAGGGCTCCAGTCACAAACCACGACCAAAAGCTGTTTCCAGGGCAAGGAGAGTCTCAATCTGCAGCAGCAAGTCTGCACCCAGGGTGCTGAGAGGGCACCAAGGTTCTCTTTGCACCAAGCCTGGCCTCTGAGAAGACCCCTGGGCTGCAGGACACTGACTATGGTAGCTAAGAAGTCAAGGCTGCTTGATCTATATCTGCTTGTGAAGTAAAAAAAAAAAACACATTTTATTCACCAGATAGAGTTTTGTATTTGTTTCTGTCACCACTGATGGATTTTTGGAAGCAGGTAAACAACAAGCACTCCCAGAAAGGCTGGGAGAGAGTACATGTGGTCTCTTGGTATTTCTGATTATTTCCAGAGTGAATCAAACACAGAAAAAGAAGCTGTGGGGCTTTTTCAATCATTATAATGCAGCAAAAAAGAGCATAAATTCTGTGTTGGGTTATGTTTTTTTCTGTCTTAGTACATTGACCTCAATGACTTCAGTCTTGCCCACCTCAGGCAGAAAAAAACCACCACTGACCTGCCTGAAAATTGTGTTTCCAGAAGGGAAGCAAGACCAAGCAGGCCCTAGGTGGGTTAAATAGAAAATGTACCTACTCTTGCTTAAAAATTAAATATCTTTGCACTGGTGGCTTTGCTGTTTCAGTGACATAACACATCTGGTGAGACCATAAGCACACCCCTCCTTTTGGCAGAGAGATGTTTGTGTTCTACAGACACATGTTTTGTTGAAATCTTTGCCTACCTGCTTTTATTTTTGCTTTATATGGTTAATATGTCATTGATTTTTCATGTAATCAGCATATCCGTTTACAAAGCAATTAAAATCAGATGTATTTTGTTGTGTGGATACATACAGAGTGGTGACACCTGGCCTAGATGGTGTATGTGAAGATCTTTTTTCATAGATTTCATGACCTAGAAGAAGAATTCTTTTAAAGTAATTAGCCACGACAGACAAATAAACACAATAAAATAGAAATTTTATTATTTTTTCTCTTACAGTGCTGATAAATGCAAGAAAATTCAGCTTCTTTGGCAGAGAGCTCCACTTCTCTATGGCTGTGTGAAACAAAAGGTACTTTTTGCATTAATATAGCTACCCTACATCTAAAAATAAATATATTGTGATCTCACCTTCACCCAGCAGTAAATGAGAATGTTAAAGCACCTTCAGAGGAATGCAGACACAAATTGCAGACAGAAAAGGCACTTGGGCCAAGGGTGCTATTTGTAGAGCCAATTCAACTGTGCTCTGAAGTCACTACACACCTAATTGGCCTTGACAAGCTTCAGATCTTTGGTTCCTGTGACAAAAGTAAGAATGTGTTGAAATTGAGCTGAGAATTTCAGTTTGCACTTCCATTCCAGCAAAGCAACTGGTGTGGGCTGTGCTTTCTTGCAGGTTACCACCAATTTTTTGGGGTAATATATAATAAATGTATGTATCTGGGGAAAGTGGAACAACCAGTTCCATTTTACAGCAGTCTGGTGATCCTAATTAAGCACCTGTTAGTCTGTATTTATTAACCATTAATTAATCTTTAGCTGGTGTTCTGTTGAGGGTTGCTCCCTTGTATTGCACAAGCTGCTGCCTGATCTTAACACGCTGCACATTTCCTAACACTTCCATGTTTATAAATGAGGTGTTTTAGGCAGAAAACGGTTTAGTGCTTTGCTGGGAAAGCAGAATACTGGCTTTTTTTGACATGAGGGCAGAGAGTGACCAGTGGAAAATACAGTGTTTTATTGTCTTGCACCCACACATAGCCAATCCAAGAATTTTAGACTTTAAATTAGTCTGCACCCTGACATTTTGGGGTGCCTTGGTAGCTCAGCTTGCAAGAGGAAAGGATCACAGCAGTATTTCTGGGCTTTGCACCAGGCCAGGGATGTCTTAGTGTTGCAGCCATGCCTGTTGGTGTTGAAATGTTCTGTTTCTTCTTTGCAAGAAGCCTCATCATCAATTCAACCTGAAAAAAAGAACCATGGCACAAGGTTTTAGAACCAAAGTCCCTTGGGTTACCAACCAGACCCTGAGTTTCCCAGCAGGAGTATCTCAGTATTAGAAGCAGAGTCACCTCCACAGCTCCTGTTCCCACTCACCCTCCTGCTTTGGTGAGACACAAATTCACTGATGAATCTTTTACTTAATTATTTCACTGATTTCCAGTAAAGTGGCTTAGCCATTTCTAAGAATGAAACTGAGGGCAGGGGAAGGAGAGAGAAATGTTGTCAAGGCAACAGTAATCCCATTATTTTCTAACTTCTGAGTGCCTGAGCAGGCAACCTTTATCTTCTTTTCATGCCATCTTTGTGTATAATAATATTGTTGGAGACAATTACCCTCATCAGCTGAAAGAAAAGAGCATGCTGGGGTAGCAAAGGGACAGTAAGACAAGCTCTTGCAAACAAAACAAACTGGCACCTTCATATTCTTGGCTGTTGGGTGTCCTGCTGCTAGGCTGAAAACAAGCTTTCAAATCCTAACTGCTCTGCTAGCAACATCTCTTTAAATTGCCCTCCATCCGGACAGGAGCAAGAAACTCATTTCCACAGCTTGGAGTGCAACTGACAGCCTCCTGCTATGGAAATTGCTGAGCATATGCCAGTGTTCAGGAATCATTTCCCTCCAGATTTTGCAGCTTATTGTCATTTTTTTGCACACAGCAAAATGTTTTCGTGGGAGGGAAGGCTCCTCTTTGTGTTTTGGGGGGTGGCCCTGGGGAGAGGGTGCTGATTTCTGCATTATGAGGGAAACTCTGAAAGCATCTTTCATCATTTGCCATGTAAGATGTGTTGTGCCTACAAGCTGAGAACACAGCACTTTGGTAAAGTGTGCTAAATGAAAGGAAAAAAATGAAATAAAAAGGAAGAAACAAACAGCAATTGGCCTTTCAGGAGTCCTTCTCCCTGCATCCTTTCCTTTCTCTCTAAAGGAAATTAAAATTTCAGGGGTGTTTGTTGTTTGGTTGGTTTTTTCCCATTGGAAAAATACATTTCAGTCAATATTGGCTGTACATGCAGGAATATAGATCAGAGATCATTCCAGGAAAGCAGAGTTGAATATGACAATCACACTTGTATAGATCATGAACTCAAAGATCTCCAAGGTCCCTTTCAACCCCTAAAACTCTGTGATTCTGCATTGCCATTCAGAAAATATTTCATTTTTACATTTATTTTGGTTTTTTTTACATTTGTCTACTGTTTTTTCCTCGAGTAACTTCTGGTGTTTTTAAACAACTGCACCATAATTCTACACTTTCATCCTGCAACATATGGAGGCAACAAATCCTAGTGAATAAATCACTGGGCTACAACAAATGGAATTTAAATTCTTATTCAGGGCTTTGCCACTGCACTTCTGTCTTCTATGACAAGCCATTTTATTCCTGTTTCTCTGCTCCCCAGCCCATGAAATGGGAACAATATATATTCCCACTGATTGAGCACATTGAGTGCATGCTTTGTGGAAAAGCTGTTTTTCATTATTTAGATGTTAGATCTTAAACACACAGCCTAAGAAGGTGTTTAGCTGTGCATAGAAATAGAATGGACACGAGGGGAGATCAGATGTGTTTAGGAGATGTCAGGGGGTAGCAATTGTGGTTTTATTTAGATTGAAAGGGCTCCAAAAGTGGGGCAATTCTGTCCTGCTCATGTTTTACCCCAATCAGCAGGACCTTGGGTGGTGCTGCTGCCTCCCACGTCATGAGCTTGTCACCCAGAGGAAGCTGAGCTCTCATTCCTGCTTCAAGTTCCAAGCTTTATACCCAGCTACTATGTGTGTAGGTACTGAAACCAATCCAGCACTTGGAGAACAGCTGTGACATTTAAAAAGTCCCAGAAAACAACCGTAAAAAAAATAAAAATATCCATTTCAGCAAAGCATCGAGCAAAACATCAGCAGCGTGGGGAGGAATTTCTGAGAATATCAGAGCCACTTTTCCTACAGCAAAAAAATAAACCCGTGGCAGGAAGAGGAAAACACAGATCTCAAATAACAAGCAGCTCAGGCAGCGTGCAAATGTGAGCAGCAGCAGTTTGTTGGCTGCAGAGGAGCACGTGTGCACACACCACATCACCACCACATCACCACCACAGGCACGCAGGATGTTATGGGTACAGTTTGAACCTTCACTCAGCTGTCAGCAGACCACAGGCTGGGCTTGCTCTAATGCTCAGCAGCATTGCAGGAGATCAGCTCTTCTTCTGGGTAACTTCCAGCAGCTCTTGTTCACCTGGCAGAGTGAAGGGAGCTGCTTCTTTTCATGTGACAGCACTGAAGAAAGCAAAATACTGCAGTAGCACATAAAAAACTTAGAGGCAACACCTGAAAATTCTTGAATGTGGGCTAAATTTCCTCCTGAAATTCCCAATTTGACCTAATGCAGGGTTTCATCCTGCCTAGAATTGAATATATGGCAGTGAGGAGTCTGCCTCTGCAGGAACAGGAATGTGGTTCTGTGCCCACGGGTGAGTTTTCTCACTAATCAAACTCCCTGTTCCAAATAATAACAGTAATTAAGTACAAACAGCAGCTGGCATCTGGGGTACCTACAGTGCTACTGTTCTGCTCTGGCAGGGGGGTTGGACCAGATGATCTTTTGAGGTCCCTTCCAACCCCTGACATTCTGTGATTCTTTGCAAAGAAAAGCAAACTCTTGTTATGGCCACGTATATATCACATATCCAGTCACCTCTCTGTCATTACTGATGCTCAAATACAAGAAATAATTAGGTTTTTTTTCAAAATTAGACAATAACCAAGCCTAGAAATGGGCCACAGCCCTCCTCTGAATATCACAACACAGTCCAAGTAAGAACCAGCAGCCAGAGCAGCAGCTCTGAGCAAGCAGTCATGGGCTTTCCATCAGTTCTTGCTCTGTTGGGCATTTGCAACGTGCTGCAGGGCCCCAGTGCTGCTCTTCTCACCCAAGCCACACATCTGACCTTCCCATATCAGCTCTTGTGCAACGTGAATGGGAGTTTTAACCAGACAGATAAAGCCAACATCCCTGACTGCAGTCACGTTACCTGCCCTGGCTACTTTTGCTCAGGGAGCTGCCCCAGCTTCATTTGCTGGGTAGTAAATGAATGGCACTATTTTTTTTTTCCCTGCTTTAACCTTTGCTTTGTGTTATTTCTCATTTCTCTGAGTCACAACGAGTTGATTCTCTGTCCTGGACAGACACACAGACCTCTAGACACTGGAGCTCTGCCAGAGGGGCACTCAAGGGTCTTTGCACAGGTTCTGAGGTGGGTTTCATGCTCACAATTGTCTGCAGTTCTTCATTTCCTCAGGGCAACCTTTCTCAGGCCATAAAGGCATCATTCTGTGCTTTATTTTGCTTTAGTTGCTCAGCATATCCCTCATAAAAAGAGTAGCTGAATTTTATCTCGATTTGCTGGTTTCTAGATCATTTTACCAGCAGTGCCTTGACCAGTCAGAGGACACTTATAAAGCACAAGTCAAAAAAAAACATGTTTTCTACATTTTTTCACCCTTTCTAGAGAGGCTTTTTGATGCCAAATGCTTAACTAGTGACTTTTTCCCAGCAGTGAGCCAGAGGGGCAGCACTTGAAGATGGTTCAGAAGAGCTCTGTTATTTATTTCAGCAAGCAAGCAAGATGTTGCTTTCTATTCTGAGGACTCTATATTTGCTTCCAGACAACCCTCCTCTGGACCTTCCATGGACACAGCTCTGCAAAACCACCACAGCCCAAACCTTTTCTATTTTATATGTAGACTGACTGGAGCAAGATGGACCTTGTCATCTTCCCAGCAAGGTCAGAGACTGACCTGCTAGTGTTGCTGCTGAGCAGGAGTTGGCCCTGTATCCACACTCACTGCACCAGGATCCAAAGGTGGAGCAGCAAGCAGTGTTTTCTGAGCCAGGGAGAGGGCTCAGCTCTTCCCTGTTTGCCACATTTGAATCTAAGTGGTCTTGGCAAGGAGACAACTGTCAGCAGCTCACATTGAAGCAACTGGCTCCAACTTCTAGGGTTTAAGAAGCTGAGGCAAAAAAACCTACTGGAGCTGTAAGAGTTTCCAGTGAAGCAGCAGTGCTTGCAAAAAACCTGTGGTCCTGCTCCAAGCTGCACCATTAAACTGCTTGAAATTTAATTTCAGGCAGTCATTGATGAGAACATTGTTTTTCCAAGTAATAACTGGAGTTGGAGATGACTTCTGCTGCTAGATATTCATGTTGAGCTGCTGTAGCAAGCTATGTACAAGTGGAGAAGTGATGCCTGGATGAGCTGAAGCAGCTTCCTAAGGTTCTGCATCAAATCTGTGGCTTGATGTAGGAAATCAGCTCAGACTTTGCAAGTCATGGTCCAGGGCCTGCAACCCAGCCACGAGTGGTGCTGAGTGCCAGCACTGAGAGGAAAAGGCATTTCTTAGAAACAGCAAAACCCAAGCTCAAAAAGGCAGAGGAAATCTCAGCACTGGAATAATCCTTCCAAGGATGATGTGGAATGAGCACTTGTGCACAGGCAGAATGAAGCTCACTCCTGAGAGGTGGCTCTCTCCAGGCTGAGACACCCCAGAGAGCTCTCCCTGGGAATAAAATCTCCTGGGAAGTGTGAGCAGCAACAAAACACCCTTGGCAGCTTGAGCTGTGCTGGAGCCAGCTGTGTCTGCTCCCTCTGCACAGCAGGAGGGGAAGACAGGGAGGATGTCTGTCAGAAGCCATGGCCACCCCCTTCCCTCCTGGCAGAAGCAAGAGCAACAAGCTGGCTCTCCACAGCACTCCCCACACGTCTCTGTCCCTCATCCTGCCTCTTAGTTCTGCTTTCTGGCAGAAAAAAAATACATTTATTATCATTATTATGACTATTTTTTTGGCCAGCCAAGAAGCCTTGAGCTGGCTCTGCAAATCCCAAAAGAAAGCCCTAAGTCTGAGACTTAGGTGAGCTTTGGCTCAGGGATAAATCTCACCTGAAGTGTCCAGAGGGCCATTTTTTCTGCACTAATTCCATCTACTGCAGCTGAGATGCCACGGCCAAAGGTAGGAGTTGGCCAAAAAGGAGAGAAGAGTTCAGCCCATGCACCACCAGAGCTGGTGCTGCATTCTTCACTGCCTCTGGGTGACCCAAACACCCCTGTGTGGAAAGCCAAGGGCTGCTGGGTCTGGAAATCACCAATTTAATTCCTCAGCATGCCAGCTCTTGGCACAGCCACTCAATAAATACACATGACACTTTGACAGCTGCTCTCCCATGGACACAGAGTGCTGTTCTCAACATATATTACACATACCAAAAAAAAAAAAATTAAAATAGAATGATCTAATGGCTTGATTAGCAACAACCAAAACAATGGAAAAAAAAACCAACAAACCAACCAAACAGGAAAAGCTGCAGTGGTCTCGTGTTATCTGCCACTAGAGGTGTGAATACTAAGAAATTTCAGCCTGTGTGAAGATGAGTTTTATTTTTGAGGCACCTTTGCCTCAGAATAATGAAGTGTTCTGTTTTGAGCATGATTTCTCAAATATTTCCTTACCACATACTCCAGTAGCTCTCATGTTCCCTGTAGGAGTCACACTACAGTGTGAATTTATTTGTCCATAAAAAAAATATTTGTCCATAAATCCTTCTGGGGATGCAAAGACCAGTATTACACAAGTTACCTGAGATTGGGGCACATCAGGTTGAAAACAGCAAAAAATCATGTCCCCTGTCCTGTTCTCAGTGTCTTTCCTGATGATGCCCAATATTTTGAAGGCTCACTCAGCCATGCCTCACACTGAGATGATTTTGGCATCAACAACTCCAAGATCTCTGCCCTTAGCTGTAATTGCCAGTTGCAAGTCCAGCATGATTGAGATTATTAGATTATTAATGCAAATAAAGAATTCAGCTATATTTTGAGACTTCATCTAAAATTAAAACACAAACCAGCCTTTCTTTGCAGCCCTTGGATGTGTGTTTAGTTCACAGTTAGCTTTGGTGGCCTCAAATTTGACAACTGTTTTCAAGGAAAAGAAATTAGAAAGTGTTTTACCAAACTAATCTTGTCAGCATTTGTTTTGGCATCTGAAGTATCTGTCAAAATCCTGCTTATTTTGCAGGGTTCAAATTTAAAGCAGACACCCTTCTAAGCTTGGCAAGTTGTTAGTTTGAGTTTGCATTGATATCTAGATAATGATTAGAAATAATTCTAAATTTAGCATTATTAATAATCACTGATAGCATCAGGCATTGCACTTCTGATCACTCATCAGAACTGTCACAAGATATAAATCAAATATTGGAGGTTATAATAAGTTTGACAGAGGAATTTTCAGGATAAGGACTAAACCAAAGCAGATCACAGGATGAAATATCAAATTAAATATTGGATGTTCTAATAAGTTTGACAGAGGAATTTTCAGGATAAGGACTAAACCAAAGCAGATCACAGGATGAAATATCAAATTAAATATTGGATGTTCTAATAAGTTTGACAGAGGAATTTTAAGGAATTCAAACCACACACAATGGGTGCCATTGATAAACTGTGGCCATTCCACCTGCTAACTGCAGTTATTTATTGCTTTTGCAGATATTTTGACCACTCCACTGTACTCTTACATACAAGTGTTAAAATCACCTGCCCCTCATGACTGTTTTTTGCTCTAACTTGGCTGTTCTGCTAAATCTGCTCCTTGTTTTGTACCAGAATGTTTTGGAAGTGGACTAGACAGCAGTCCTGCAGATTGCTGTAAAAACAACCTTTACCAGACAGAGGAACTGATGCTTATGGATTGCTGCCAAAAATAACTGACCTGGTTATCCTGACTGGGTAAATAGCAGAATATAGGTTGTAAAGAGCTTGAGAGAAACATATTCATGGCTTGGTTCTAAAATCCTGTTCATTGATAGCTTTGCCAAAGGGAATGAAAAAAATAAATACACAGAACAGTCACAGCAAAAAAAAAATAAATCACTGGAGTTTTGTTCTGCACTGTGTAAACTGCTGGAATATTCTTGGTCTTTGCACCTTTAGACCTTCAGTCTGCTGGAATCTGTATAAGCTAAAATGACAGGTACAGAGAATGATGGGAGCTGGAAGGGACCTCTGGAGAAGCAGGTTGACCTAGAGGAGATCACCCAGGAACAGATCCAGCTGGGTTTGGAATGTCTCCAGAGACACTGGATAAAGCTGAATACTTAAAAGAAATGAGTGCTAAAAGAAGCTCAAAGAACAAACCAAGTTATTTCCAATGACTCCCATGCAAGTAGAGGAGAAAATGTGAATCCTAAATGATCATCAGTGAACTGCAGCACTCCTTGCTGCTGCTTCCATAACAGCATCACCCAGATTCTGTTAGGAAACAGAAAATCAGATCAGGCTGTATGAAAACAAGCTCTGTATTGTAAATATCACCAAGGTGCATCTGCTGTTCCCCTCCCTGAGCAGTCCCAAGGGAAGATCCCAGAGTCATTTCTGTGCATTGCATCATGCCAGAATCCCTGGTCCTCCCTGCTCCAGTTGATGTTTTACCAGCAGGCTGCTTGTGTTTCTACCCTGCACAACAATGAAAGCAGAGAGTTTGCAGGAATAAAGCTTGGGGAAGGACACCAATAGGAAAACAGCTGTTTAAACATTAAAATATCTGAATAATTCCTGGCTGGGAGATAATTTTTAACAATCCGTGGATGTGGGCAGACACAAGAAAAACACCAGAGTCAACCAGTTATCATTCCAGTGTGCAGGCAGAAATGGCCATGTCATGTCTTTATCTTCTGATAGGGAAAAAAAAAAACCACCCTTTCAGTTAAAGAACAACAGGTCTAAGAGTGCTGAGCCACTCCTCCTGAGCAAGGGCCAAGTCCTGCCCCATCCAAGGGGTTGCAAAAGCACTGCCACATGCAGGGGTGAATTTTCCTCCTTGGGGGTCATGAGGAGACACCTCATTTTTCCCTAAGCAGTCTGCAAATCTGAGCAGTAATCAAGAATATATGAGATTATTTCACAAAATGAAAATATAAGTCTGTAGGTGGATTTCATCAGGTGACAGAAGCTGTTTGCCACTGGAATGATTAATTTGCATTGTTATTGGAGGGAACAAATGTGAAACCACTTGCCTGGATCTTATTTTATCAAAGAGAAAAGAGCCTCCTGATTCTCAGTAGTCCCAACTCCAGCTTAAAGCTGCCCTGCAACCTTCTTTCAGTAGGTGGTTTCCTGCTGCAGGAAGTCCCAGTTCCCCTTCAACTTCACCAAAGCAAACCACCTCTTGTCTTTCACCTGCATTTTCAACAACAAAAAAAAGAGATTATAACTCATCTGTGAATGTTCTCCATCAAAAGATATTAGATGAAAATGTTTGCCTTTCATTAGGCTGTTTTATCTCCCCATGCCATGTGAATGGCAGAAAGAAGAAAGCCTAGAAATTAGAGTTTGTCTCTCTCCAAACCATCTGTGGTGTGCAGTGAGACTTTAATTTCAGGTAGTTTCACACAACACAGGTTTAAACTGAAACCAAGCAGCAGTTGTAAGGATCAGAAAAGATGCACTACCATCTTGTGTGCACATTAATCTCATTATATGTAAAAAGAAACATCTTATTAAGCCCCATCAAGTGCTCAAAAGTGTGCCCCATGAGATCTGGGGTGGAGAGAATGTGGAAAGCTCTGCACAGCATGCAATGCTGTGGCTATTCAGTTGGAACACGTGCCAACTTTGATGGTTTCACTGGGTTGTTTACCATAAAAAAAAAAAAAAAAAAGGAAGATGAAGAGATAAAAATGTGAATGCTCTTGATGCCTGCAGCATGGGTGTTGTGTAAGAGAGGATTTTATGAAGAGACTGTAAAACAGTGTGTTCTCAACAGCACCAAGCAATGGGAATCTGTCTAGAACATCATATCAGGGTGCTCTAAGGGCAGCAAAGACACACAGAGAGCCAGGGAACTCCCTTATATTTGTGCTTAAGCATAGCATGAAAGCATTTTGAATTCTCACAAGTGGGATTTTACAGCCAAAGACACAGAGAAGCTTCCCAGCACCTTGTGATTCAGCCAGGATGAACCCCCCTGGGAGGCTCTGTGATATAACCATAATGTTTTCTGAAGGCAGAACACTCACCTGCTCTTCTGGTGGTACAAAGTGTGACAGCATAGCATGGATTAATTTAGCCCTGTCTTCAAAACTGAGCTAAAATAAACTTTCTGAAAGATAGCTGAATAGCACTGTAGGTATGCCACCAGTCCAAAAGCAAAGCAAATTACTAGTCACAGAAAGAAGGAATGAAAGGTGAAGAGAGTGAGAACAGGGAAGTTTCAAGCTGCCAAAATACAGAGTGAGCTGAATTTAGGGTTCAGAGTTTCTTTAACCTCTTTAACCCTAGAAAATGTGAAGTGACCTGAATTATCTTAACCCACATTCACTCACATTTAGGCAAGAGGATGCACACTTGCCTCGGCTGTAGCCTAGAATATGCACGCAGAGCTTTAGTGAGCAGTGATGAACAGTAAATTAAGATACAGTAATGAACAGTAAATTAAGATACAGTAATTGGGTTGAGAGTCATTGGCTTTTTGAGTGAATTCAGGAAGATTGAAAAGCTCAGCCAAATAAGGCTGGTGGGTATGCACTGAGGGAAGGGGGAAGCTGAAGGATGGAGAGGATTGAGGCTGTTGGGTTTCTGCACTGTCTCCACACTCTTCTTTTAGACTACATGCATTTGGCAAGACACAACCATATAAATTTGGTACATATCTTTTTTTGCTGGGTTCACAAGACAATTAGGAAACTTCTCCAAGATTACCACTGCTTCTTTACTCCTTAAATTCCAGGGGCTCCCAAGTGCTCTGCCTTTCTTGAAGCAGAAGCAGCCAAGCCCTGTGGCCAAGCACACAAGGAATGCAGGAGGAGCACCCAGTGCACGTGCAGCAGTCAGGGTCCAGTGTTCAAGGATTAAATTCCATTATTCCCTAAATATGTGACATGATCACAGCAGCAAGTGCAAGAATGTTCTCCAGCTCTTACAGCTGCTGTGATAAATGCCCAAGGAAGTTGTGAGATGTGGCATTCACCCACCAGAAGTGGGAAGGAGGCTTTCTAGCTTTTCAACTGCAGTTATTGCTTCACCCTTTGTTTACTCTCTTCTTTCTCGTCGGTTGAATAGGAATTGAAAAGCAGAACTGAGGGTTTTGGTTTTTTTTATTTAATATATAAACATTTGTGGTGAGCACTGAGCCACAAGTGTTGCAACCAAAACACAGTTGCTCGGTGGCACCTGTTAGTGCAATTACTTTGACATAAAATGTGTTCTTTGCTGTTGTCTAGGGGGAAAACCAGCAGCAGCCTGTTATCCTGCAGCTCCAGCTGGCAACTAGATTTGTTACCTTGATCTTGCATAATATTGCAGATGAAAATAACAGAATTACAGTGATCAAACTTGTTTTTTCACTCACTACCAAATGGAAGTCATAGCCTGCAACCAGATAACCTTGAGAAACACGACTAAATCAAGCTGCTTATTTACAGATACATATTTTCTTGGGACCTTAATATTTAGGCACCAAGCAAAGTATACCTGAGGGCATATTTTCCCTTTATTATTCTCCATGAGTTACTGGCAGAGAGCAGGCAGAGTATTAACAAGAGTCATCCATTGCTTGGTGTGTTCTCACAAACCCTTTCACAGCCCTAAGCTGGGGGAGAGCCTAAAGCAGTGACTAAAGGCAAAAGGGCAACCATATAATTAAGATCCAATTAGAAGTTGTGCCAAATTTCTCCTAAAATAACTGTCACTGTAGAGTGCACAGTGCAGGTCTTACTCATATAGTGAAGGTTAAGGGGTTTTATGGTTATTAAAGGCTGTTTCAGTCTTTCACAGTCTATGGGATCATGCTAAAGCCAGCTTTGTTGGAATAAAAAGACAGAAAAAAGCAGATGGAAGGATAAAAAAAATATCATCACTCTGTGAAATGAAAGAGCATGAGAGATGCTGAAGGTATCATGGACAACTGTCATTATTAAGTGACAACTTCAGGTCAATGGAGCAAATTCTGAGCCAATAATCAGAATAAGCACAGGATTCTTCTCACAGAACATGCTTAGTGGCCCTCAGGATAAGATTTTAATGTATTAATTGCATGAGAAAGGACTTATCCCAGCCTTTAATGGATAGCTGGTAAAATTTAGGTTGCACTCCACAGAACCAAGGAAAACAGCAGGAAAGCAGGGCTATAACAGACATAAAGAGGACTCAAGAAAAAGTGGAATTTGGGAAAGCTGAAAGTGGACTCAAAAATCTTTGTTTAGCATCTATTCACAGCATTGAATAGCAGACCTGGAAAGGTCTCTAAGCTTGTTGTTCATTCTGCTATATTTATATATTATTTTTTACCTTTAGAATTATTAAAGAAAACCTCTCAGAAAATGAGCAAAGAGCACACAACAGGACACCTGAGGGGGAAAGGTTGTTCTTTACAACTTGCAAAGCTAACATTGTATAACAACAGAAGGAATAAATGTCATAAAAAGCATTGTGAGCAGTGCTGGCAAAAGGGCATCGCTCCATCTAAACAACTAACAACTCCCAGCTGGCAAACACAAGAAAACTCTGCTGCTGCTAAGTGGGAAATGCCTGCAGAATCCAACTGTGATTGCAGCAGAGGGAAGGGAAATGACACCCTGGTGTCCAAAATAGCTCAGAGGCTGACAGCTTTTGGGGGGGTTTCAAAATGCCACACGTTCAGAAGGGAAAAGCAAGTCCAAGTGGACAGAGGGTACAGGGCAGTTCAGGCAGCTCCACTCTGAGATGGATCCTTGCCCCTGATTTTTCTCATGGTGGAGCATCCATGTTCCCACCAGCCCTAACATCTCTTGGAGGAGAGAAGAGCAGTGGTGGTTCAAACTGAAAAAATAAAGGTGAAACTGTGAAAAGAAGAAAAAAATAAATTAAA